>VZSV01000008.1:2122167-2132211 GCA_013398735.1 Nothocercus julius | reverse complement strand
AGGGAGCAGCGGGACGCACCAGGCGCAGCCCCTCGCGCGGGGCCCGGCCGCGCAGCCCACGGCCTCAGGCCGGCAGCACGAGGCACCAAGGGCCGGAGGGAGTGCGCTGCGAAAGGACAGGACTAGGGGAACCGCCCTCGTGAAGACCCGGGCAGTCTCCGCACATTTGGTTTCTTTATTTTATCGGCGCACCCCGAGTCTGCCGAGTCAAGACTTTGGAGAAGATCTGTGCAATCTCCTCTACTGCTAAAGAGGAGAGAACTCTGAGAAGCTTCTGATTCTTCCGGAGGCCCAAAGCTGTCAAGAGTTACTAATAACTTGATGTAAAAGAAATTTGTGACAAAGAAAGAGATACTGCAGCAAGCAAGAACACCTGGTGCAAAGAGCAGAGACCGGTCAGGCAAAGCCTTTACCTGTGCCACGAGCCCAGAAGTGCCACAAAAAGGCAGAAGCAGTTAAATAATTTAAAAGGCCTTCATTTGTCTGAAACACTTTTAAGGAACCTGACTGCAGAAAACTTTCCCTCTACAAATAATAATAATAAAAGGTACCAGTACCCCAAACAGGCAGAAACACACAGGGAAACCTGTGTTTGATCTGACTTGCCAGCTATGACAAAACAGAAATAAATTTAAGAACCATGTCAGTTGGTAACCTCTTTCTCCGAGAACAGATTAAATTTTCCCCAAGGTAAGGGACGCCGTTTAGTTGGAAATATAATTAAAGGTAACGGGCCAACTGTCCCTCTTTGAAGTCAACCAAGTAGCAGAAGGAACAAATCTGGACCCTTAACTTCAAGACAAGCCATTTCTCTCGGATAACTGCAGTCAGGGCTCAGCATATGTAAGCCAGTACCTGTACTTATTCAAAACCAGACAGTTTTTTCATAATTAAAAGGCGAAAAAGCAAACATTTTGGAAATATTTTAGGTCCTGTATTTAGAAGTGATGAATATGGAACCAGACATTCAAAAGGACTGAAATTCAGGATTTTATTAGTAGAAAAGGAATTTAACTATATTGCATTAATACTATGTAGGTTCTTTTCCCATTTTCCTATGACTGGAAGCAGTCTGAAACATTCTCCAAGTTTTCCCAAAGAGGTAAAAAGACCATTTCATTTATCTGTCCAAGCTCATTCCTACCTAACCCGGTATGAAACTGTAAACAGTTTAACCATGCATTCATTCCTGGGCTCCTTGTTCATTTTTCGTATTTCGGCTACTTTTCTCAAAAAGGCACTGATTCTGCTGTCGCACAGCACAGACAGCAAGAGTGCCCGACAGTTCCCAACCAAGCAATCTATTTGGAAAAAGAGGCAGAAATGGGGGTTAACATCTACCTTCACCACAGAATACTGTGCTATGGTTCCCACCAAGGAACCATAAACACCGAGACTTTAAAGCAGAACCAGTATGGAGACTAGTCCCTGGATTCACCCAAGGAGAAGACAACTTCCACACAGCATCGTTTCATACGAACGTGCCTAGAAGTGACAGAGACCCCAACCCCGACTGAAACCTCCTGGTGCTTTGCCTCCAAAGGAGGATGCGGAAGGGGCCGCCGCTCCGCTGGGATGGAGCCGAGGCCGTCCGCAGGGAGATGCGGCAGCCCGCGTGGCGAGAACCCCTCAGGCCTTCTCAGGCACAAGGCTAGCAAAGGAAGGCTATGAAATCTGCTTGTGAACTTATACTCAGGCAAACGCGGCCACACACGTACAAAATATCTGAGAAACAGGGAGAAGGCATCTCTGTGGGCTCTTAAATAAAAGATACAACAGTTTTCATGGCTAATAGCATTAATAAAAATGAAAAACAAGTTACACATTCAGAAAAATTACAGCTACTGAGGGCAAAGTTTCCTGGAAAGCAGCATTTCTTTGCCAAATTGACTCATTGATGCTGAAGGCAGTGAGTAGGTGCAGGGGCTTGCTAATGATAACTTTGAAGAAACATCACACTTAAAACTCCAACTGATTACCGAAAAGGTGTTTTATCAACTGCTCCCTTTATGAATAAATATGAAACTACCAGGAAAATGTTTAAACAGGTGTAATCACAACTGCATATGAAAATTGAGTTTCGAGGCTGTAAGGAATCTTAACACAGTTAGGAAAGAATGAAAGCAATGTAAAACTGTGATCATAGCCGATTATGCATGTATCATGCAAAACAGGAATGTTGTCATAGCAGCTATAAAAATGTCAGTGAAAACTGAACTACTATTACCCAAGTTGTAAATGAAATGAAAAATGCAAAAGGAAAATGTGAATGAATACATTAAGGGAAAGCTATTGCTTCTCTGTTAGATAAACGGGCAAAACAAAATACTTTCCATGAAACAGAGTAATTTGTACAAATAAACGTGCCTACATAACAGTTGCAGGAGGCCATGTCTGCATGGGGTATCTGGATAAAATTTAGATTTGGGGTAGCAAATTTTCCAGGTCCTAGGAAGGAACAAACAGTAGAAGTATAGTGTTGTTAAACCAGTTTTAAAGTAAGAAACCAGGTAAGTCCTGGATTCTGTCAATGGCCAATATTGTTTGACTAAGGTAAAGGCTTCTTCTAACTAGTGGTGGAAATTCAGCTTTCATGGTAACCACTCTTAAAAAGCGTAGCTGCTAATATTGAACATTTTGAGCCTTTTAATATACTACATTCATTACCATGTTATTTAAGCGTTTGCACAACTTTTTGATGCTAAAAATGATTATTATCACAAAAGCACAAATTTGGGGCTTAAAGTAGAATAAAAATAACATGAGGACCTATTGACATAAGCAAATCCCTGCTTCCAAGAACCCTACAGGGCCCAAGGCTCCGCCGGGCACCGCTGGCTCCCGCGCGCCCCGGCCGCCGCGCACGCTGCTCCCCTGCGAGGGCAGACGTGCGGCAGCCCTCCCTAAAACCGCCCTTGCACACGAGCCCGGCACACCAAAAGGAAATTCGAGTGCGTACTGTTAATTAAAGCAAGTCCACAAAGAATTAGATATTTAAGCGAGCATTGGACAAATATATGAAGGCTGTACCTTCGTTTCTGCATTAAAAGAGCAACTACTTGGAATATGCTTTACAAACATCAAAGTTAAAAAAATATTTTTGAGTTCTTAATGTGATCATAATTAATTCACACATTCAGCTGTTGAGTCCAGAAATATGTTCCTGTTGATAATTTGCATCTAATGCTTCAAAAACAATCTGGCACATTTCTATTTGCCTTAATGCCTGAAAGCTATTACCAAGATAGTGCCTTACAATGTCATCATCATTGCTACCACGTATACACTTTAACTAACGCCCACGCTCAGGTCTGAAGGGTTTCCCTCAAGACTTGAGCAGTTTTGTCTCAGGACGCAATGTCATGACAGGAGTTAATGGAAGGGAACATATTTACCAAACAGCACCCTTAAACTTTAAATCCATCAGAAATTGAAAGCTCCGAGGCTCTGCAGTGAAACAGAAAAGGAGGCATTGCAGGGGACGTATCGCCTGTTCCACGGCTGGTGCTGAGCCCCGCGGGCGCCGCGCAGCAGCCCCGCGGCAGCCCGAGCAGAGCCCCGTGGGCACCACCGTGGGGATGTCACCTTGCCCAGGCCGCACACCCGGGGCACCTTTCCCCCTCCGGGCAGGGGACGGAGATGCGGCCAATGTAGCCGTACGCACGCGTCAAGACCCCAGAAATACCTTGGCTCCTTATACGCGTGGCTGACACTGGCGCTCTAGGGGTACCCCCGCTACGGAGTGGAGGTTCCCCTGCTCAGGGTGACGGAGCAGGGCAAAACCCTCGGCAAGCGTTGAGGAGATGTCTCAGCTATTGATTTGGTGCCTACATGAGCATGAAAAGGAAGTGCTGCTGAGAAGCCCGGGAACATCAAAACCCCAAAAGGATTCATTTTACCTAAAAACTAGGCATCAAGGCTAACTTCCTTTCCTCAGCACGCTCCAACCTCAAAAGGAGTTAAAAATCTCCTCCCAGAAATGCTTATCCTGCTCAAGCTCTTATCTTTGATTGCTCTCAGCTGTCCACGGGAGGCACCTCTTCCCCCAGGTGGGGCCTCCATGACTACCTTACACCTGACACTGGATTGGATGGACGTGACCCAGCCGAGAGGAGCCCAGCCAACGCTCGTGAGCAGACGTCACGCGGGACGAAGCCGTCCCCACTGGACGGCTCTGCACAGCCCGGGGTCTCGATGCTGCCCCGCAACACCAAAACGATGCCTCACCTGTGGGTCGTGGCAAACCCTAAACCAACAGCCACCGCATACTGAAACCAGGGATGTCAACTCTACCGTCACGTGTTGTTCCACACCACGCTAATTTGGGAATATACATAAATAATCTTCATACGTGAATTACTGTAAATTGAAGAAATTACTTCACTCCGAAAGAACAAAGAATTCTCACCTCTAATCAAGCAGATCTTCATGTACGACATATTTAAAACTCATTCATTATCTCCTATATCGCAACTTAAGGTGAAAAGTGATAAGCTTGCCTAAGGACTGCTTTCCTTCAGGCTTCTTAAACAAAGAGAAAATATGGAGGGGAGAGCACTATGAAATCACTATGGTCCAATTAACAAGGATCTCACTCCTCAAGCTTGCAAACAAGAGATTACATTAACACCTGCTACAAAAGCAAACATTTTTAGATATCTTCATCTTAACCTACTTGACATTGACTTGAAACTCCTGCCTGGCTCCAGGATGAAAATTATTGTGATTGACATGTATATTTTTCATTTGGTGTGGGGGGGGAGAAGACAGTGTCAGTCTGTATTTCTCTCTCTGGTATTTATGCATAATTCACATCAAAGATAATAGGAGTTACACACATGCATTGACAGGAGAATAGTTCCCTAAACGTAAAATTGTTGAAGGGAAACCATTATGCTTATGGGAGATAAACGCGAACACATAAGACACACGAAGTGCGCGGCAGGGCCTTTGAAGGATCTCTGCAACGTATGTCGGCAGTGGCATGTGTAAGCAGCTCCTCTGTGGTCTATGCATCAAAGCAAACTGACCTCTTGGGCCAACACATATACTTATAACATCTGTACACACAGGGAAAACATTTCTTTGCGTTCATCAGAAAAGCAATCATCCAGCTGCAGCAGAAATACAACCCATCAGATTACAATAACACTGTAGTAGAGACTCTTACGATAGGACTGTAGTAAGAACAGCTTTATAAAACACTTGAAAAGTTGAACTTTCTGAAGTCCAGAATTGTTGGAAAAGGAAAAAAAAAAAATACCACGGAAATAACTTCGTAAGCATTTTGTTTTGACAATGTTCCTCAGGAATTCTCCACACTTAGCTAGGAAAATGCTAGCAGTTAAATCTATTCAATGTCATGACATACAAAATTGAAACATAATTGCTCCTAAGTGGTTGACAACTGGCAAGTACTTTTTACATGGATAGAGAGAAATTTATGCTATCAAATGGAAGACACTGTCAAAAGTTTGATTTTAATATAAATGAAAATGCTTCATGAGGACTCAAAAGGATAAGGAAAAAAGCTCAGCAGTAACACTTTTACAACCACATATTTAAAAAGCTTTGAAGTGAAGAATCATTACATCAAAATCATTTTCCTTGAAAGATAAAAAAAAATAAATTACAGCATGAATATTAACAAGTTATTAGAATAGTGAATTTCAAAGAGTAGCAAAAACAAGCAGCCCGTGAGTGGCCTAGTTTAAAGAATGTCTTACCAATCATATGGTTAGCGACATGGATTTGTATCTCTCTCTCATTCTCAAAGGTCATCTGGCACTTGATGCATTGATAGGTCTTTTTCTGTTTAATAACCAAAAAGAGATTAGAGAAAAACGCACTGTAGCATAAGGCAAGTGTGATCATGATTATAGCATGTTACGTGCTTCAACTTCCCTCAGCTCCCTCCTCTTCTACCTGCGTGTCCCCAGCACAACACCAAGCTGGCCTGGCTTTCTGGCACTCTCTAATTAATAGCCTGCTTTTAAAGGACTTTAATCTCAACTTTAAAAATTTCAAACGACAGTACGAAGCACTTGAAAATCTGATTGAGTGCTTGAGCCATAAGCAAATTGCTTATGACATTTAACCCATTGTAGTAAAAATTCCTGCAAATTGAAATAGAAAACACAAGTTAAGAAAAGGAAATGTTTTTGTTTTTTACAGAAACAGATCAACTTTTTTCTAAGAAATTCCATCCTTAAATAAAACTCACAATAACTATAGGCAAAACACCTGTAGTTACTGAGGGTAGTGAAGTACAAAGGGACAAAAAACATATTTTGTGCTGGTCTCCCATCAGGAATTCTGGAAAAATGGCATTACTGCAAAGAATGGCTTTCTTACACAGTCCGTTGTATATTTTCCCTGTCACAAAGTCATACCAGGGAGGCTTAGCTGCGGAAATCAGAAGATACTGTGAAGAGGCAATTACATGAACCATTTATTCAAATAGGGAAAATGGATTTTGGACTCAGATTGACAGGGGTGCATATACTTGAGCAACATGACAGGAAAAATCCAAGAAATCATTTGTAGAAATTAAAATGCACATTGACAAGTCAGACATTCAAGTTATGAGAAAAATAAAAGACTAATACTAAACTTCTGTGCACTTACAAAAGCTCTCAATTCCCAAAGCAGGAGTATGGTGCTATGGGTCTAATGTGCATGCTCAATTACCACACAGGAATATGCAATCTAAATAGACATCTTTTGACATGCAGTTTAGAAAAATCGGGCCATTTGTGCCTCCTCCTTCCCATAGAATAGCTCTTACTGGAGCACTTGCCACAAGACAAGCAGCTTCTCCCGCTGCCTCTGCGTTGGGGCCGAGCCTGCACGGCTGGGACGGGCATGAGGGACGAACGTGCTGCCGTGGCGCACTGACCACAGGCTCCCTTAGCCGGGGGATGAATGGGAGTCCCAAACCATTAGCCCTGAGAAATTGCATTCAGGAAATTACACCCTCGTAGTTCATTGAAGCAAGGCATTTTGCGGAATTAATTTTTTGTGCATTTTTATAAACTTTTTTTTTTCCATACAGCCTCCCCATCCCACACCTAGGCATAGAATGACATTTTTAGGACAGCAGTAATAAGTCAGAAGTTTTGACTTAAAGAGAGGAGTTGCTGCCTCTCCCTCCGTGCATGGGATCCAATTTCCTGGGACTCCTGCTGAGGAAAGAACAAATTAGGTGCTGCCAGGAGCTTCTTAACTACTTCCCATGTCATCAGTGGCAACAAGTTAGCCTGCTGGAGGCTAATGAACATGCTGTAATACCCTAATAACAAATGCAACAATCTATATGTTATGCATATTCCATGAGATCTGTGCATGGTGCATGTGTGCACATTCACAGGGCTTTCTAGACTAAAACAACAATGGGTTATTTCCAGGGTAATAGGAATAAGGGTCTTCGCCACTGGACAAAAACTGCCACAGCCAACCATATACAAGGGAACAGTTTGGACTGGCTAGTGATCCCTAGGCAGCTCAACAAAGTGTCCTCCTGGAGTCCGTTCGCAAATCACGGCTGTTAATGGAAAAGCAGCTGGATTTCTGACGCAGTGTTTCCTGGGAAGCTATTCCAGCAGTCGGCTGGAAGCACACACACACATACACACACACACACACACACATACACTCGCACACGTGTACACCCACACACATGTACACCCGTACACACTGCCAGGCATGTGCTGCGGGCTCCTAGCTAAAAACAACAACAACAACAAAAAACCCCACAGGTTTCATGTGGTCACATTTAGAGCTTGAAACCTTCCTCTTCTCCGAAACTTCCAAGCTGCCCCAGCTCTGTGTGTTGTGCAGCACTTTTCTCTGCCGGGAGGGCTCCTGAGCAGCTAGCTAGGGAGGACAGCACTTCAGCGCAGCCCTACCTGAAACTGTTAAAGTTATATTAAACACAAACAAATGATTCATTTTTTAAATTGATTTCAGTGCTTCTGAAAGCTACTTAGTAGCAGATCTGGAGCCAGGATGTCTTTGTTTATCCGCAGACCCGTCGCAAACTCCTCCTCACCACTTCCCAGGCTTAGGGCCCCTATGCGGTGCGAGCGCCGCTCAGCGCGCAGCAGACCCCAAGCTCCCTGGGACCGTCACCTCTAGCTCAGCAGATGCTCACGCGGGCGGTGGCTCTCACCTGATATGCAACCACAGTAGCAATCAGCTTTGTACAGGCCAATAAATAATTAGAACTCGACTGGTACCCAAATGTAGATAGAAGAAGTGGAAGAGTTGACTTTTTGGCTCATTGGTAATTCTCTTTAAAAGCAGGTCATGAAACAGATTTCCATTCTCAATAACTTGGGTTATGTTAACTGTGGTATCAAAGGTGACCTTTCATTACCATTTTTGTGGGCACCATGGCTTCAAAGACATTTGTAACTCAGTCTGGTTATCTCTTTTTTTAAAGTTTTGATCTTTATGAGTGGTGGCAATAGCAGCAGACACTGAGGAGCTAATGCAGTACAGATAATAGACAGCATCAAGGTGACAGAAGAGACCAGACGAGCAGACCTTCAACAGAGAGCTCAATTCCCATTAAGTCAACATATTTAATTCCAATCTTGGCACAAAATAATAGTAATAACAACAGGGGGTTCTGGTTTCTTTGCTGAAATAACTGCTGTTCCCTTGGGTTTTCCAGACTGTCCTCCTTTAAATCTGGAAATGGTTTCCTGTTCTACAAAGAAAATATTCCTCCATTCAAGTGAATTTACAAGGGAAGGGGGGAGGAGGAGAACAAAGAGAAGGAATTGAATCCAAGAAAATGCAGGAGAAATGGAGCACAACGGGCTCATTCATCCAGCCGCTGGTGCCATCTCTTTTGCTTCTTTGCGTCCAAATAAGCTAGGTGGTTAAATAAACCAACACAGTTCTAGACAGAAAATTAGCTGGAGCATTTGTCATTGCCAATGTTAACTCCAGAAGAAAGTGATAACTCCAGTAGAAAGTAATAATTAATTTGTGTAAGAGAAAGAGCAGCCTGCGAAGTGACCGTTCCCAGCACTACACAAGAGGCAAGGTGTACTCTCAAAACTCAGCAGCCAGCCATGTTTCTCAGGGCACAGGCATTTCTCTAGAAGACGTTAGAAGTAATTAATAGAACATACTAAAAATGGAAGCTCTGACCATGCTTGGCTTGACCAAGCAATATCACAAGCTTATACCAATAGTTTCAAAAGAAACTGAAGTTGTGACACAAAGTTCTTGGAAACAAAAAAAAAAAAAAAAAGGAACAAAAATTATCCCTTGCATTGATTTTGTTGTTGTTGCTTTTTCCTTTGGAATACAGCCGCAATTGTCATGTCAGAAATAAAAATAAGTCATACTTACTAGCCTATTTACCTTCACTGGACGGAAAAGGATAAATTCAAAGGTATTAATAGATTTTACCTGACTAGACGAGCAACCCAGTGCAGTAGGCCTGCTGTAGGTCATGCTTTGGAAATAGGTCTGTCCTATCACCTGAAATGCTGTTACAATCACGGATGACAGAGCTGAGTGCCCAACCTGACAGCACATATTTTTTTGGAAATGACATGCCAGGGCAGAGTCACTGCCGCTTATTCTTCCAATTTGGGGCGACGTCTGAAGGTGAAAACCTGCAGAGTTGCCAATGTGATGCCCATCTAGAAGAAGGGCTGGCTGGAGGATCCAGGGAACTACAGGCCTGTCAGGCTGACCTCGGTATCGGGGAAAGTTAGGGAGCAGATCATCTTGAGGGCACTCACATGAGCGATGCTCTGTGCAAAAATATGATTAGCTTGTCTTAAAATCTCTTAACAGTAGACACTCTCTCATGCAGAAGTCTTGTTGTACAGGAGGTTAGCACTTCAGGCAGCTGGAAATTTGTCTTTGCTGGCCATCAGGATTTGATCGTACCCAAGATACCCGGGTCCAGGAAGGAAAGGTGATGAGTTCACAGACATTACTTCATGGTTCTTTCCCACACAAAAAGGTAGGTGAGGGAAAAAAAAAAAAAAAAAAAAAAAAAAAAAAAAAAAAAAAAAA
>VZSV01000008.1:2089194-2122162 GCA_013398735.1 Nothocercus julius | reverse complement strand
AAACAAAACAAAAAAAAAAACGCAGAAGCACTTTAGGTGCTTTTCTCTTTCTTTCTTATGGATAAAAGAAGAAAAAAACAAACAATAATCACCTTTCAAGCAATTCTAATGCTCTATGGTTTTTGAACCCCATCTAGCTGTCTCCAATGGGTTTTCAGAAAAAAAAAAAAAATGGAACAGTAAGAACACACACAGAATATGACACAATATTCATATTCCTGTTGTTGTGCTAGATGTGTGAGCACGCACACAAATATAAACATAATAAAAAGGAATCATTTTCTTCTCCTGATGAACTTTTCTCTCCCAAATATTTTCACTTTTTATTCATTGATGGATAATTCTTACTTCTCTCTCTCTCTCTCTCCCTCTCTCTCTTCAGAGCCAACTCTTCACTTAACTTTCTTTGAAAATTCCATTAGGCTCCCATAGTCTCTTCTACAGTTCAAGAACTATCCCTATTGGTGGAGTGATTTCTGGTAAAGTTATGTATTTCTGTGTCAGCTTTTCCATTTGCTAGCTTTTCATTCTGCTTTTTCTTACTTATTCCAGTGTATACACGCACTGTTTAAAATCTAATGTCCCTATATTTTCTTTCTGAATGCACCTGTTTCTGATCTTCCAATGCTTTTCTGTTTAAGAAAAAAAAAAAAAAAATCAATAAAATGTTTGAAAAGGAAATGCACAAGTGTTCGGGAATGAGAGAAAAGCAGTTCTTGTCTGGACATCTGCAGATCACTCTACATGCATTATGTACTTAAGATATCTGGAGTTAAACATTATTTTACTTGTGCACAGCATATCAACAAGACGACAGGAGAGATTGTGTTGAATTGTGTGCTTAGCTTCATTATGAGGCCAATGAAGTTAAATAAATGTTATTCTTGAAATGCAAGAGTTTATCACCACTTAAAAGAGATAAGGCTCTGAAAACCCCTGTGCTAGGCAGACCCAATGGGCATTTATTACCTTGAGAAACCAATGTTTCCAAGCAAACTGATATCAGAATGCAGGTCTTGTATCTATAATGAAGAGCTAGATAATGAATTATTCCTTATAACAATATGCCTGTTCCTGGGATGCATACCATAAAGATCTCAGATACTAGCATATATGCCAGTCATAGACACCTGACTGAAGGCACAATTTTCCATAGCCAAAAATGCAGATTTTTCATGAACTTCCACAAGGGAACTAAGAGCTGCACTCACAGGATGAAATTCAAAGCATTTACCTTGTTGATGAATTTAAACCAGGCCCTGGGATGGCATGTATGGAAGCTCTCACTGAGAAAAGCAACTTAAAGCAAGAAATTAGAGTGGAAAATGATCATGTATGCTGCTTCTGATCATCAATAGGGAAGAAGAGATATTATTTGAAGCTCTAGGCATAGCCCATACGAAGGGAGGATGAGTCAGGCCTAAGAGAAGAAAACTGTTTAAAATAATTCAGAAGGAAATAAAGACCCAAGAAGCAGAAAGGAGAATGACCTCAGCTGAACTCTCCAAAGATATCACCTGGAAGCAGGAGACATTTCCATGCCTTACTTCTCTGCAGAACTGGATGTACGCACCAGCGATTTTGGTCATGTAGTTACTGGACCTAGAGAGAGCAATATTCAGTTGTTTTACTGAAAAAGCAAATGAAATGAAAGGATGTTGGTGGCAGGATTGATGCAGGAGCCCGGACGGAGGTGCGGAGGTGAGCCGGGTGCGCGCGGCCAGGAGCCACCAGCCACACCAGCCGCCCTCGTGGCGCTGCGGCCGGCACCGCGACGCACACAGCCAGGGCACACGCCGGTCCTCTCTCGCCTGCTGAGCTGGGGATGCTGCATTCGAACAGTACTTTCAAGTTCCTTTAATGCAGTAAAGACGTGTTTGTGGGTGCTTTAATTAGCAGATTGACATAAACAGGCATCTATGGTTGGAATTATTCATTAGGAGTTGGGTGCCTGATTTCCTTAGATACTTTTGAAAATCTCACCCCATCATGTTTAATTAAAAATGTCAGATGATATCAATACTCAGATGTGTCTGCTGTTGGTCTCCCGAGAAGGTTTCCAAAATCTACTTCTCATTCCATCTGTTCCTGACTGAGCAAGAACGGACTTGGCCCATTCTTGAACCAAAACATCAACAAACAATTTTAAAAGACTATAAACTGGAAGCAATATTAATCTCTTCAGCAGCCTTCTGAAACCCTTCTTGGATTCTGCATATTCCCAAGAATCTTGCAAGCTAGGAAATGGGAAAGCAGCTATCTGTGAGCTCTAAAGGAGAACACACTTTGCTTTCTAACATGCAGCCTGCACACTAGAAAACAACACGCATACACACACTGCACACAAACATCCAAGTATCTCACATCATCTCACACCCTTCACAATAACAGCCATTCACAAAAACAACCTTTTCAGTGAAAAAAAAATTATTTCAGGTGAGGCATCCACCTAACATTTTCCCTCACAAACTCCTTTCTGCTCATGGTTAGTTCCTAGTTAAGAAATTATCTCATGCTTTGGGTATGAGAAATTACTTTGAATTTTTTCTTTTGGGTACTGAGAATCTCCTCTTTCTTCACAGAAATGCCCCAGCTCTTCCACGATCTGTCAATTCAATAGCATCAGAAATCATGGACAAACTCAGTGCCACCATGCAAGTGCACAGATGTACATGGAGGTATCGCAGCTCTCTGTTGACAAATTTAGAGCAGATGCTCTGCCACTAGGAATCAAGGAGACTGCAAGACTGAGCAACATGTGACTTTTCTATGTGCATTGCTATGCCTTTCTTTCCTTTTTTTTAAACAGCACAAGTAATTTTATAAAGTGACAGTCATGGACACAAAAAAGAGAGAGAGAGAGAGAGACAGAGACAGAGACAGAGACAAGAAGAGAGAAAAGAAAAAATAAAAAGCAAAACTCCAAATATCAGGTGAGGTCTCTGTCATGCTATCATGTTAAGGTCTACATTTCACTACTCAGCTATTTTAAAATGCAGTTGTACTTACTCTGGGAACGGGGGATGTCTGGGTACCTTTCCTTTGGCCACTAGTCTCAGGTGTCAGGTCTCGGTGGTCTACCTGAATGTGGCTCTCTAGGTCTTCGGCACTTTCAAATTTGACACTACACTCCGGACACCTCAGACTGCCACACGGCCTCTCATTCACTTCCTGCGGGGTCAAGCCCGAGGACTGTCCGTTGGTGCTCCTGGTCATGCATCCAGCGCACAGGCCATATGGAAGGCCGTTAACATCCAGTTTGACCAAGTCCTGCTTGTTCCGGAACTCCTTCAAGCACAGCGCACACTTGTAGAGTTTTTGCAAGGCTTGGCCGTTGGGCGACGAGGTTGCAGAGTTTCCTGCCAGTTTCTGCATGTGGAACGTCCCATGGATTTTCAGCTCCAGGGTAGAGGTGACAGTCTGCATGCAGACAACACAGCGAAAGCCAGTGAGGGAGTTTCTGAGATCTGGGTGCATCTGGCAGTGCTCAATGAATTCCTCCTCACTCTGCAGCGGCATTTTGCAAATGCGACACGTTCCTGTATCCAGACTCTTGCTGTGAGTGACTTTGTGCTCTGTCAGGGTGAGGAGTGATGGGAAGCGCTCCCCACAGATGGGACACATGTAGTGCTTGGCCGGACCCCGATGGGTCTGCATGTGCTCTCTCAGGCCATTTTCTGAGAAAAAGGTCCTTGAGCAGATATTACACTTATGGCTACCTTTGATGAACTCTGCTTTCTTCCTCGAACAGTCGTCCTCCCCAGGCCGGATGTTATGATCTCTCAAACGATGGTTCTGCAAGAGAACCTCCATAGTATAGGCGGCCCCACAGATGTCACAGCCATACATGGGCTCAGAAGCATCTACATCATCCTCACTGGCTTCGTGACTGTTGGAAGTATCTGGATTCTTCATTAACATGTTCTGGATATCTGTGCCTTCTGTCTTCTTATTTGTGGGAGTCATGCCATTAGCTGTACCGTTTTCAGCATTTGCATCAAAAACACAATGTTTTTCCCGCAAGTGTTTTTCAAGCAAGATGATGGCATGAAAAGCTTTGCTACAAAACTTGCAGTTGTACTTTTTGCTGTGAGTTGTGATATGGCATTGAAGTTCAACTTCTGTGCTAAAGGTCTCGCCACAGAAGATGCATTTGTGAGACTTTGATGGATTCCCCAAGTGGCTGTGCTTCACGTGGATCTGCAGATCCACCTCCTTCCTAAAATCCCAGTTACAGGCTGTGCAACGATACATCTTCTTTTCATTGCTATGCTTGACTGCCAGATGCACTTGGATAGATACCTTGGAATCAAAAACTTCTTGGCAAAGGGTGCAGTGATACAACACAAAAGTATGCATGTCCAGCAAATGCTTCTGCAAATCATCCACTGAAGAAAACTGTTTGTCACAGCTCTCACATACATAATGGGTAGAAGTTGTCATGTAATGTACGGTGAGGTGCTGCAGAAGAGACTCCTGGGAGTCAAAGTCTTCTTTACACTGAGGGCAAGACTGTTTCCTCAACAGCAGCTCCAAATGCAACTTTAAATGGGTTTGAAAACTCTCAAAATTAGAGAACTTTAGATCACACTGATTACATGGGTATTCACCATTAGACACAGAGTTTACGCTAGCAGAAAGCCGTTGCCTTTTAGGGGAAGAGACTTCAACATCAGAAGAAACTGGACTCTGCTCTGCTTTTGACTTCTTATTATGTGCCAGAGGAATGTTCTTGTGGTTTTCTTTAATATGCTTTGTAAGCTTCAGGATGGAGCCAAAAATGGGGGAGTTTGTGCAATAAGGGCATGAATAAACTTCCATAAAAGACTGTGTTGGCTGAATGACAGGGGAATCCAATTTTGAATTTCCTACATTGCAGTGAGACTGCTGAATATGCTCAGTCAAGGTTGCTTCGGTCAGGAAGCCCATGGAGCACTGGTTACAGAAGAAGGCGTTGTTACCATCTTGAGGGGTAGCGTTTGGGCCACAGTGAGTAATACGGATGTGCTCTTGCAAGCTATTGATGTCTGCAAACATCTCAGGACAGTAGTTACAGTGAAAGGCAGAAATGTTGCTAAACTGCATCATGGGATAGGCGTGGTTTTTGTGCACCTTTCTCACGTGTTCGTTCAAGTTGTACAGTGTAGGCATGGAATCAAGGCAGATCTGGCACGTGTGGCTTTGCTGAGGTTTGTCTGCGTGAATGGTCTTCAGGTGGATCTCCAGAACAGCAAGGCTGTTGAAGTCGCGCTTGGAGCAGTAAGGGCAGCTGTAAGTGACTTTTGACCAGTTCTGGCCCTCCTCTCTGTCCCCCGATCTGATTTTCTTTTGTCCTCTCAAAGGTTTTAGGGTTGAATCTGGGGTGGAACCTCTTTCCACTGAGGCACTCGAGTCAGGCGTCGCGCTGCTCATGGAGGCCACACTCCCCAGGACCGGATCGGGGCTGATGCTGTGATTGCTGGAGTCAGGTTGTCTGTGGCTGTCCAAGTGGCAATAAACTTCCTCCACTGAAGAAAACTGCTCTGGGCACATAGGGCACTTGTGTTTTTTGTTGGCATGGGCTTGATGAATGTGTGAGAGCAGCGAGTTTTCGTCCGCAAATACTTCAGGGCAATGAATACACTGCAAATCTGCCTTCTCGGAAAGCTGTGGGTGGCGTGTCATTACGTGCTTCTCCAGTTCTTCAGTCTGACTGAATGTCTCTTCACAGTAATCACACATAAAATCATCCTTCTTCACCTCTTTCTCAGTCTTTGCCATATGTTCCTTGTTCTTTTTATGAGCTTGCATGTGACTCTGCAATGAGCTGGTAGATGAGAACCCACGCTTACACACAGTACACTTGAAGGGCTTGCTGGAGCTGTGGGTTTTCAGGTGAATTTTGAGGTGGTCGCTGCGTGAGAATGCGGCCTCGCACTCGTGGCAATGGTACTTTTTATCCCCTGTGTGCAGCTTTATGTGGCGATCCCTGCTCCGCTTATGCTTAAAAAGCCGGCTACAGTAGGTGCACTTGAAAGGTAGTTTGTCACTGTGGATCTGCTCGTGCCTTTTAAGGTAGCTCAGGCGAATGAAGGACTTATCACAAAACTGACAGGGATAGGGCAGGCCGGTCCCCCCTTCCTCCTCCCCGATGCCGAGATCACACCCATCTCCTATCATCTGAGTGGGTGATGCAACATCTTTGCTGGAGGGAGATGAAGCCACCCAGGAGAGTTGTGGGTCGTCATCACCATCTGTAATGGGAAAGCAGAAAGGAGATTAAAAACAATTCCCAGTGCATCTGTGAAATAAGGACAAAGCTCTCAACAACACTATGGGCTTCTGCTACTACGGTGCAAAAAAATCAACTCCCCACCACCCAAAAAAAAAAAAAGTAGCGTCTCTTGAATTTCGAGGGGTGTTTAGAAAGAGATAAAAAATGTATCTGTAAACATAATCCAAGAATATGCCCACGTACAGTATTAATAAAAGGCATTTTTCTTCGGCAGGTTTAACAACTGCTCACCGTACTGTAAAGCCATAAACAATGAATATAGAAAGCAAAACACAGTGGGCAACGAAGCAATGCAAACATTTGAAAAGCTACGGTATGAAGTGATCACCTGCGATTTTGTGGTCCTTTTTAAATGCTACATCAAGATGATTTTAAGTAATGTCTCCATTAAACAAAACCCTTCAAGTTCTGTCTCAAAACTGTAACAGAATTAAAGGCTGATCAAAAGCAAACAGACTGAAACATCTACGCAAAATAAAAGCATCCAATTTGAGACAGCTCAACAAAATAAGAGAAGAGATTTGCATCATCACTGCCTTCCCTCGCATGAAAGGTAATGTGGCCTGTTTGGGACAAAAACAAACAAAAACCCAGGAAACCACCAGCATCAGAGATTTCAAGACCTCACCACAGAATAAACTTCAGGACAAAACTGCAGCAGCTTTAACGACTGTTTCCTTTGCTCACTGTGAGGCTTTGGAAAATATTTTATAATTTGATATTACCATACAGAAACACAGTGCCATCTCCTACTGCAAAACAGTCATTTTAGGAAAAATACATAAAATTTTGGCAGCTTCCATAAACGGAATTGCTAACAAGAAACAGAAGACAGCGAGTTCAAATATACCAATTCCAATGAATTGGTGACACCGGTGACACAGAGCGAAGCAGAAGTGCCACGAGTCCCATACCAAACGGAACCAGGGACAGAGGTGAAGGTGAAACTCATGGAGACGAGGGAAGACGCTGACCCCACGCGCACATTTGGAAATCCAGAAGTACATTGGGAAATCTGGAAAGAAGACAGTTCTCCAGATACGTGGCCCTTATACAACGTTTAATGCCCCTCCTGCAGCCAGAGGAGCCACATCCTGGGCCGCCATGTGCTTGGCCCAGCCCTTTCCTCCTCATCCCACCGGTCGGGCCGTGGTCTAAAAGCACAGGGAGCAGCGCCCCGATTCAACGCGAGGGTTTTGCGGCTGCGTCTCCCGGCGCGACGCGGCCCCCGCACGGGCACAGCCGCCTCCGGATGAGCCGGCGGGGAGGTGCCGGCGGCTCCTGGGCGGCTAATTCCCGCCGCGCGCCAGCTGGGCTCCTGCGGGACGCAGACAAAGGCCGGAGAGGGGGATGCGGGGCTGGCGCAGGGCAGCGCGCGCCGGAGCCGCCGCCGCCAGTGCCGCTTTCCCGCGGGAAGGAGACACAAACGCCCAAAAGGAGCGCGCGCCGCCGAGGCGATGCTTACTGCGCTAGCTGCCCGGCTGCCATTTCAGTAACGAGGGGGGCAACCCTGCACAACTGCTGTGCGGGCGCACACTTTAGAAACACGCGGCCTCCCTTCTGCACCCGGGAGGCTGCCTGCGCCCCGCTGGGCGCTGCGGCACAGGCCAGCGCCGGAGGCTGCCGCGGGCCTCATCCCCTGCCGCAGCGAGCCTGGCCCCGTCCCACGGCTCCCTTTTCCTCTGCCATGAGCCAACCCCTGCAGCTGCTGCTCCCCAAACGCCGGGCGATGCCCCTGGACATGGCCAGGACCTCGTGGGCGACACACGCGGACACTGCTGGGCTAACGCGGCCTGCGTTCGGATGCATCCACATTCCTCCGACGGAAAGCAGTGCTTGTAACAAAAACAAGCTTTTACAAACATGGTTGAAAGCAAAGACTGTCCCCTCTTTCTAGCCTGACTTAGACCTTTCACTGTTTTCTCACTCTTTTACCATTGAAAGAGAATTGGAAGCTACTGCGTAAGCCCTGGAAACGATCTACCTGACTTCCTTACAAACAAGCCAGTAAATTACTCACGGCCTAAAACTGAAGAAATTAAGCAAAAGTCATTATCATTAATCTCTTTATGGAATGAAAAATAGCCCTGTTAATTTTAACTTGCCATTTTAAACTGAAAAAAAGACGCATAATGAACTGAGAAGGAAATTCTAAGGTGTTTTACCAGAGTAATATTTTACTGGGAAGATATATTTGAGATGTGGTGTGACATGTCTGGCAACGATGGTTAGAATAATAATTCTACATTAATGCAATCAAAGGAATGTAGCAGAATGAGAAAAATCACTTTAAAAAGGAGATTAAAGTCATTAAAAATGGCTAATCCTGCAGAGTGGGACTGTACTAAAATAGAGAATCACATGGCTGGTGCAAAGCTTTTGTCATTTGCGCATATGAGAATCAAAACAAGTATTAAAAGGGTAAGAAAATTCAATAAAAAGTTTAATTAGGAAAAAAAAGGAGCATTAAGGAGGCTTCAGAATGGCGCTGGTCTGCAGGATATATGTGCGGGTCACCAAGCTTAAAGGGCCAAACTTGATAATCAATCTCCAAGCGGTACAGTAATTTAGCAACTTAATGTTCAGCACGTTTAGGGGACGGCAAGCATTCATCATCATCACTGAGGACCTCGTTCCAGCCTCAACACGTTCAATAAAGGTATTTTTCCTTCTAATAAGAGCAATTTGGCCAAACTGCAGAATAAATCACACTTCATTCTCTGTTTGTCGTCCAGATAACACGAGCCCAGAAACGCACTCACGAAGCGACACCACCACAGTGAAGCCTTGGGCAGCAGGCTCCGTCTGGGAAGGGAGCCGTGCAGGAGGCTTGGGAGGTGTTTGATTCTGTTGGGTTTATTCCTCTGGCACAGGGCTTGAACATAAGAAGGGTCCAATTAACCAAGAAAAAAAAAAAAAATCACTTGTTGGGGAAAGTTGTTTTTTGATTGAAATTCAATTTCCCGGTTCTTTCGGAGCCTCCTGTGCAGACCTGCTGTGCCAAAGCACGGGGGCTCCCGGTGGTCAAAGCACCCACACGCCGCAGCCCACTGAAGCTGGTGGGACGGCCGCGCGCACCGGCTGCGCTCCGTGAGCGAGCACGGCCGGCACGACGAGCGGGGCCTCCGCACCGCCGGCGCCTCAGCTCCGCAGCTCCAGCAGGCGGAGGCATCTGCTGCTCGGGCAAACCGCAGCGCTGCCCTCCTGCACGCCGCCCAGCTCCAAGGCTGCCCGTTTCAGTAGCTGTTTTCATCAGGTGCCCAACTCGAGACACTCAGAAAACGCCAGCGGTGGCCATGGGAGTTTGGGAAGCGCCTCACCACGTATTGGACACCGGGCAGCTCATCAGCTACGGCGGCAGGGGCTGCACACGCTGTGCGTTCGCGCTGCCCAGCTGCGGCCAAGGTGTGCAAGCCAAGGTGACGTGCCAAAGTTTCACTATTTTCAGTAGGTTTTGACAGCTTTTTACTAAAAATCTTTTTCTGTGTGTTTAGTCTCATTTTCCTGTTCATTTCAAGTATAACAAAGTAAGCAGTCAAAAAGAAAACAACATCCCAAACGCAAACGTGGCTGAGATGAGGCCGTCGCAGCAGCCGCCACCACCCCGGCATTAACGCGCGCTCCAGCAGCACCAGCAATCCTGCAACTGATTTGTACGTATAAGCCTACGGTGTGTTCAAACGAAACTCAACCTGGATGAAAAACAAAGAGGTGCTGCTGTAAACGGCACCACGCACGGTGCCATCCAATTACATGCTCGCGTGCTAAGCACTTTTGTTGGACCAAATTGCCAATGGTTAGCAGCTCCTTTTCCAACTCATCAGCTTTGAATTCATTTTTAAGTGATGTTTTTAGAAAGAAAGGGAAAAGAAAGAAGACGTCTGGCTTAATGAAAAAAATTATATAATCTAATTTTCCTTCTCATGCACAGAGTAACTTGGTATTTAGAATACACAATCAGCACAAGATATAGACGTTTGCAGAATAGCAAACATTAGATTTTCTGGGACATCGGCTGCAGTTAAACTATTACACATAGGCAGTTTAAACCTAGTTGTCTTTGTCTAAACCCTTCTGCTGAGATCAAGGAACATTTAATTACTCTGCCTCTTTTTTAAGCCGCGAGTTAAGAGCACACACAAAGACATATATTGAAGCTTAGCTGATAAATAGAAACTTGTTAAGCCACAGTAACACGTGCCCTCAATTTCCAGCAATGCTACCGAGACTCAGTAATGACCATGGGTAGGATGATATATAATCCTACAGAGATCACAAAAAACAGAGAGCCATTTTTAACATTATTTTCCTTAAATCAAACACTCTGCATTTTACAGGTGACAAAAAATTAACATATCATTAAATAAGTTATTTCACACTTCACTAAATGGTGTAATAAGGGGCGGAGGAGAAAGTTTTATGTTAGATCTAGGAATAAGCTAAATGCTTTCAGGGTTGAATCACTGTTTTTCTTTACTCCCTTTGGAAAAGCAGCAGATACTATATTCTGCTGTGCATCATGGACTTGGGACTGAAAACAGCTGCACTCTAATTACATGTAAAGTGTACCAAAACATTCCTTTTATCACAGACTGTAAATCTGTTAGCATCTGTCTCTCCTTTGTTTCTTCCACAAGATACAAGCTTGTTTCTACATTTTTCTCACCTGTAGCGGTGATTAAAATTCATTATAAATGAAAGGAGTGAACACTAAAACAAGTTCCTCTGTGTACAGTTCTAAACTCAAATTAGAAACAGCTGTTTGCTAATTCATGCAGTGATGTTTTGTCGTGCTCTGTGAATCAATAATAACTCACCCTATTTCCACAGAAATGTTAGGATTATCCATATATGCTGCCTAGCAATTTGTCCTCCAGAAATGTTCAAATGCAGAGTCAGTCTTTTTTTAAGCGAGATTAGAGGATGATAATGGCAATATCATTGATGAATTAACAGAAAGATATTAATAGCTTGCTGTTCCTGCCTGCTTTGCTAGTGGGTCCTGTGCCATTCCTGCCTACCCAGAGACCTCCAGAGCGCCGAGCAAAAATGCACATTGTCAGAGTGATGCGAACAAGTACGGGTCACCCGTGCAGATCACTCATGTAATAACCACATGGAGAGAGCACTAAAAGAGACGAATTTCAGCTGTGACATGTACAACTTTTAAATACAAAGAATGGCAAAGCCCTTAGGAGAACAATCCTAATAGAATAATTACTAGTTGTAACAATTAGTTACAATAATTACTAATACTTTTTGTAATTGCTACCAATATTGCTTTGCCTGATCCCAGCCAGAGCACAAACTTCACCCAGCCCCGTTGCTGCACAGACACAGAGCTTCACTCTGGCTTCTTGCTACTTCATGTCGACATTTATCTTGATTTCAACACTTGATTATACAACACAAAACGACATCACGCAGCAGTTGAGGGCTTTGTCTGCCTCATTTTTGCATCCAAACCTGGCCCCCTAGACGGGGCCATGGGCACGTTTCTCCCTCCCCGTGTTTTGTTGCTGTGCAAAGGGACGTTCTCAGGCTGTTCTCCAAGCAAGCCTTGGGCACTGCAGCCGGGCACAGCTCAAGCTCTTTCCCTTGGTCCATGCCCACAAGGAGCATCAGACCAGTAGGTGTGTGGAGAAACTCAATGAATGCAGAAACTGAAATTATGCAAGGAAGACTTTTCTCCATGAACTGACCAGACGAGTGTGATTTAATTTAATGCTTTGCTGTGCTCATTTTCATGTTTCTGAATTGTACTTTCAAGAGAAGATTAAGTCATCAATTACAATCCATTTAGCTCATTCATAAAATCCACTTAAGGGTCACACTCTCGATGGTGAGCAGGGACGCTTGGACGGCGCCACGACAAGGGTGGCCAGGGCCTCCCGTCAAACAGCAGCACGAGCAGCGAGAAGCCAGGTCCACGTTACCAGCACGGATAGCGGCCCAGAGGAGTCAGCGCCACGAGAGCCTGGGCGGGGGCAAACCGGGGCAAGAGTCTGGCCAACAACCGCGGCGTTGCTGCTCTAGCTCCTCAGCCAACGCACCCCTACTCTTGTGCTGGGAGGCCGTGTCACGGTGGGAGCGTCTCCATCTGGAGATGGGTCTTGTGGACCTGCTTTAACTTTTCTGCCATGTATGAAGCTCTGAGGCAAAAGAATCACTAGCAAGGGAGAAAAGTGGGAGCAGACATCACAAGTGATCTACCTCTACCTGTTTCTTCTGGCTGGGGTCCCCCAAAAGTGACCGCATTGCGAGGGTGGTTTGCTACGACTAGGTCTTCAGCCAGGGCTATGCAGCATCCTGACCTCCAGGCAGATTGTTTTGTAGGCCCTGTCTTTACACATATGAAAAACACTTTCCCCCAAACCTGACTGCTCCTAAGTGAGTGTTTCACGTCACTGCAGAGGGGAAGATACATCCATGCTGGAAACCTGAGGAAAACCTTGTGCTTCCTGCCACAGCGCAGGACCGGACCGCCAGGCTTTCCGGCCTGGGGAATTTAAAGCTGGTCATATTATTAAAGTAAGTTGCCAGGGAAAATAAAACCAGCTTGTTAAGTCAGAAAGAGAGGGCTGTTGCAGGCTCTCATTTTGATCTAGGTGGGAAAACTGTGACGCACTTACAGACTTAATGGGCTGGTGCTCATGATGAATAGACGCGCTGCTGAAAAACACATGTTGGCTGAAATTACTCAGCAATAAACAAACAGTAAAAAAACAACAACATTCAGATTTTATATTGCCTTCAAAGAACTGAGGAAGGAAAATCAATAAATTACACGTGACAGACAGTATCAAGTAACCTATTTTACAGCTCGTTACGCGCACGCACTGGCGGTCTGATTTCCAAACGCTGCGTGTGCCCACGAAGGCCGTGGTGCAGCGCTCAGCGCCTCCGGAAGGACAGCGAGCGACACAAGCACCGAGCACACGCAAGCCCGCACCGAGCTGAGTCAGACACGGCGACGTTTCGTTAACCGCAGTCAAGGGGTCGCGCAAACGACGCGAACGGCAACGACGACACGCTCGTGACCACGTCGCTTCCCCAGCGGCACGGCGGCGGCTGCCCCGGTGCGGCCACCACGCTGCTCCCTGCCCTTCCCCAGCGCCACAGAAGCCAGTGCAAAACCGCGTGGCTTGGTGCTGAGCGCGTTTCTAAGTATCGCCTATTTAAACATCCATCGGGAATCTCTGCCCGGTTTGTGCCCGGAAACAGCATTGGAAACGTCATTGAAGCACAAGCAGGAAAAGAGGGTCTCTCTTTCTCAATACTGAGGAGAAGTGGCTGAAAGGTTGAAGAGAAAATAACCATAGATTTTGAGCCGTGCAAGATGAAAGTCAAATGCTGTGGCTTACTTAGATCTGTACTTCATGGTGCATGGTAACACTGCTTCTATCTAACAGTATCTGTCACTTTTAATAAGAAATGACTTTTAAAGCAAACAAGCAAGCAAAAATGCTCATCATCTGCCAAGACTGTTTCTCAGAGAAGTGGCGTTCACCTGCAAGCAGCTACAGCACGGGAGACCTTGCCCAGCAGCAACCCAACACCTGCGGTCCAACGCTCGCGACTGAAGAGGCCCCGGAAACCTGCTCTCTTCTTCCTGCACCTCCTCAGACTGAGGGAGTCCACAACAAATACTGAGACTCTTCCCCAAAGGAGCAGGTAAATGGCTGAGGTACTTCTGCCCCTTGGCCGAAGGAGGCTCCCATCAGCGCAACCGCTCCAGCCCTTCCTAGGGGTGACTCCCTGGTAGGGGAAGGCAGGAGATGCAAAGCCAAGGAGTCGGACCCACCTCAGCCAGAGGAGCCAGCCCCACCACGCCCTTGACAAGGGACCTGCAAGGCCCAGCAGAAACCCTACCGCTTTCTGGACCGCATCTCCAACGGCAGCTGAACGTGCACCACAACAGGGCCTTCCTCACAGTCCTGCTAACGGCAAAGGTCTCCTCCTGCTGAAATGGTTTCGACGCCGAATGTCTGTATTAAGATATCTCTCGTTTAACCAGAAGCGTAAGCTCCGTTCTGACTTTACGTTTTTCTTTTTTCCCCCCTCCTGCAAATGTGAATTGTCCAATTTATTCTAGTTAGCAACTGTCTTGTGCCCTGGCCACAGACGCATGAGGGAGGGAATTTGTAATGAGGAAAGGTGCAGGGCACAATTACTTGTTTAAATGGGATTAAAATTAGGGTTGAAGTGTACCTTGAATCATCTCAATTTATCCCTGAAGAAGAGGAGGGACAGGAAGCATCTTATCCCTCAGCACAAACCTCTGTCTCTCCATCCTTTCTGCCTCGGTCCATCAGAGACCAGTGTCACACGCACTGCAGCTCTCATCAGGGACTTGAAGGAAATTTTTTCCCTCATGTGAAAAGGTTTGGTGCTTGCACCAGCACAGCACACCGTGCATGCACACAACTCCCCTGTATATATAGTATGTACATACACATGCACATATAGTGTGGCACAGCGAAGAGATACCAAAACCTACTTCTGAAACACAGCTGGGGAATACAGGAAAGAAGCTAAATCGTGATTCTCCCTCAGGAACCAGTTTTCTTTTTTCTTTTCTTTTCCTGACTTAGTGGCCAAACTCTCCGGCCAGGCAGCAGTTCAAAACAGACAGTTCTGTTACCACACATTTATCTTCTCTATTTGAGAAGATTTGAGAACAACAAACAAGGTGTTCTTCAGAAAATTCTGTCATCTTTTTTTTTGTTTTTTTTTTTGGGTTTTTTTTTGGTTTGCCAAGCTATTCCAGTCTTATATCTCCTGAATAAGACAAAAATCTTAAGGACAACACAATTTTCTGGCCACAAATAACCAAGACTGCAAACTTAATTTACATGCCTAAGTATATTCCAACCTTGCAAAAGCAAAACAAGCATGAACAAATGAATGGTTTGAACTAAAATTCAGTAACTTCTTATTACATCTTTTGCCAGAATAAATACTCATGAAACTGAATCCCACTTCCTCCATTTTATACCCATTACAACACATGAGAGCACAAGTCTCAAGAATTACAGCAGTGCCAACCTTGCCTAGTCAGTTAAGGCTGAATTATTTTTTTCATTTATGGTTGTGGAGTCTCCTTCTCTGGAGATCTTCCAAACCCGCTTGGACGCAGTCCTGAGCCACCTGCTGTAGGTGACCCTGCGTGTGCAGGGCGGTTGGACTAGATGATCTCTAGAGGTCCGTTCCAACTTTAGCATTCTATGATTCTACGATAGGCATTCAATCACTTTACTCTGTCGGAAAGGGGAAGCTTCATCTGCATTCTGGAGCATCTGAGGTAAAATTAACCTTCTAAGTAGTAAATATTAGACTGATAATAGAAGCAGTAACTGTATGATTTCAATTTAATTACTTCAGATTTTGGGCTCCTGTATTTTTAAAGCTTTTTTTAAAAGGTATTAGATTTTTTTTAAATTTGGTCCATTATTTAGGAATGTCATGTCTTTGCATTTTTGGGTTTCCTACAAATACAACCCCAGACTTCCCGGATACCCGACATGAAGATGACGACATCACCACCTCTAGCCTGAATCAATGGGCACAGGCTTGAGAGTTGCTCCATCTTAGTTCAGCTCTTCAGCTGCAACTAAGATAACGAATCTGATTTGATTTTTGTTCTTACCACGTTGCTTTGTATCAAAACTCCCATTTGCCAGTGATGGTCCCTAACAAAACATGAAGCAGAGGGGAGGCACAAAAGCAAGAGCCCTTATAAACATACAGGAATATACGATGTCAACATGGACCAGGAGATCAATATGTACAAAAAGATTTTTTAAAAAAACATTGTATTTCGCTGTATTTTCCATTTTAAAACCTTTTCCTATTTTTCCATCATCTTTGGAGAAGCTTCCTCCACAAGCAGCTGAGAGCAGAGATCCGCTACGCGTCCTGCGCAAAATCCTGGCAGAGTTTTTGTGCAAAGTGTTATCAGGTAACAATATTTACCATGTACAGTAATTATGAAAAATTGTAAGATTGTGTAATTATGTATTTTAATTACATGATCTGATTAGGTTTTTTAATCACTTCATAAAAAGAAAGGAAATTCACTGAGGTTGTCAGAAAGTTAATAAAAATAAGGTAATTCACCGCTAAGGCTCACCATGGTGCCTTTCTAACTACTTCCTTGCTACACCCCACTGAGCCACGGTATTGGAGGTCAACCATAAGTATTAATTTCCTTACTTTTATTAACTTTGGTGACAGCATTCGAGCTCTTTCCATGTGTTTTTTTTTTTTGTCGTCGTTGTTTTGCTGGGAAATGCTTTGCATTTAGCTGGATGATCCTTGAGGAGCGCAGAGCCCAGCGCCACAGCAAGGAGGTGCCCAGCATCCCAGCGGGATCAGGAACGGTGGCCAAGCCCAGGCGCCTGCCCCCAAAGCAGGACATGCACCCACGGGGACAACGGCGGGCACCGCGCGAGGGGCTCTGCTGTGCTCCGGGAAGGACCCGGTGCGGCGGCTCCGGAAAACAACTTTCCCAACTTTTGGATGCGGTTCTGCTCTAAGGAAACATTTTGTTTATATCCGCGCTGGGACTCTTTAATGCAATACTTGGCCATGGGGTTGAGCAGCTCTGTTTTGCTCATTTCTGGTTTCCTCCCTCCCCACTCCAGCCCTTTTTTTCTCCCCGAATAGGATGGCGGTGGCTCAGACAAGGCCACACAGGCCCCTGTGAACAGAACAGTACCTTTGCAGGGGCATTAAAAGAGGGCACAGGGATTTGAAGAGGCTTTTGCAGGGAAAAGGGAAAACACTGTGCACAAGGGCGCAGCGCCCTCCCCTTCGCACACACCATTTGCGGTTGCAGACACAGTGCAGCCCAAAGCCAACGAGCACCACATCTTTCTTCCTGCATACTTCTGAATTCTTTGATGGACAATGAGCTTGAGGTTAAAAAACTAATTAAAAAAAAAAAAAAAAAAATCGAGGAAGCTCCCAAGAAACCACTCTTGGATGATGGTATTGTAAACCTGTGCAAACGTGGAGGGGAACACCCCTCAACCCCCTACATGGTTTTCTCTGGCTTGGGGTGCAAATCCCGGCCTCTGCTAGGAAATCCCAGAGATACCAACACTCTGCAAGCTCAATGCTACAAAGAGCTTGCTCAGTTGTAGGTATTTGTTATGTTTTCTCTCACTATTGCCAGTGGTTTTGCTTTTGCTCTTTTACACGGCATCTCTGGCCAGCGAAGCTACAAGGTACCGACGACTCGTACTTTGGAGGCTGCCTTGCGGGCGTTTGTTTCTTTGCGTGGCCTGCGAAAGACCCCGGGCCGGCGGCTTTAACCACGTCCCGCCGCTGGCAGAGCGCTCGGGAGCTGCGCAGGACAAATACCGGGTACAAACACCTGGTACTCCTGAAAACCCAAAGTATTTTCTAGCATGACGCACAGCCAAGCTCTGGACAAAGATATCCAAACAGACCAGTCTCCCTCCTTGCATGCTCCTGCCTAATTATCCCTAAATCATCCAAGCACTTTCCAGGACTCTATTCTATGAAAGGGAATTTTCCTAAGGGCAGCCAGTAATTTTAAAAGTTACCATGAGTTACTGCTTCTCCTCTTGCGCTCCACTCCCATTTATCATCCCACTTTTTTCTCCATCCCCTCCCAAACACAAATTATTAGACTGCAAATGCAGGGCAGGTCCAGACACCCAAGGGGTGAGCCAAGATCTCCTCTCCAGGGGAAATTGCCACGGTGAGCTCAATGACTATCTGAGATGTTTGCTGGTGCTAGGGAATAATATTTCCCTTGGGCACTTTCTGGATAGAGTCTACCACCTGGGTTAAGTCATTATTACAATCAAGCAGAAAAAAAAAGGGGGAGGGAGGGAAAAGATGAAAAAACACTACAGCAAGCATCATTAAAGCTCATCAAAAGAGCATTAGAGAACACCTGATAATATACTCTGAACATTAATGATCCTTACGATATACCATATTAATGCAGATGTTATCAGAATTCACAGAAACAAAATTTTCCATTCACACATTTCCCTAAAATCAGTGTCCAGAGGAGAGAGAGAGGAGAGAGAGAGAAAAAAAAAAAAAAAAAAAAAAAAAAAAAAAAAAAGCCTCTCAGAACTATTAGTCGCCAGCATTTTTGTGTCTGTGGAAACAAAAGGATGAAATGAGGACCGTCCCCACCTTGGACAAGTGCTCCGACATCAGGCGCCTTCCTGGTGCTCAGAGGCTGCGGGCAGCACGTCCTGGGGGCAGTGGTACCCGACATTAACAGAAGGGCTGTGCTGGCTTCAACTGGACTGTTACCACTCCTGAGTTTTAGTGGCAGCCTCAGAGCTCTGCAATGCTGGGCAATATCCCTGGCTATTTTCCCCCTCGGTGTTAGGAGGCCACGAGAACGGCTGCAATGGGGCCCAAGAGCCTTGGACTTCAGCCGGTACCTGAAATGGAGGTCAAAATATGACCCCCATGCACTGCCCAAGTCCTGAGTTCCTCCTTTGCTGCCAGGCATGCCAAGCTCTGCATAGAGGGCGGGTTTGGGTGTATTAGAGGGTGAATTGCTGCCACCGATAGTGCTCAGTGAAGCAAGGACAACCAAACTCCTTTTGCCAAAGCCCAGTGTGGATTGCTGCTCCCCAAGGAAGACGGTCACCCAAACAAGAGCTCCACATGAAAAAGAGTGAGAGAAAACCACAGCAAAACTCCCAAACTTGCGTGCGTCAATGAATACACACGTCACCCCACGGCCAGGCTTACGTTCCCGTTTGGAAGCAGAAGCAAAATCCTTCCTAAACAAGTAGCTGCTCAGGTCTGCAGCATCTCGGGCTTCCTCCCAGAAAGCCGGGAAGCAGGAATTATTTTTAGTGCAGCGGAGAGGCCAGGCAGTTTCAGGCGACCTCCCAGAGCCTGCTTCCCTAGCATGTGGGACATAAACCCACAAACTATGAAAGAACCCAAATCAGTATTGTTTTCTCAAGTGACATCCATTATCCCTCATCTGAGAAAATTAACACGTGTATCCAGAAGCTCAATAAACTAAGCTCAGAGCTAAAAGTCTGGGATTAACTCTTCCTGTGCCACAACAAACCTCAGCACAGCGCTAATGCATCTGCTTTATACTCTGTGGCGCTGCAGATTCGAGCAAACAGGGGTATCAAAATACATTTATACTCCAGCCTGGCTGCAAAACACACAGAGTAACCCAGAATTTCCAGATTCCGAAGAGCTACAGAGATATAAAAATGCAGATACAGAAGGGCCGTTTAACGACACATGCTGGTTCAGGCTGCATTAGGAAGAGTGTCACAAAACAAGTGAAAAACAGCTTTTGTGCAGTGCCTTGCTTTTTGACATGCGAGCTAGCAGTGTGTCTAGCAGCAAAACGCTAGGACTAGTAAATACGCACAACCTTTGTTGCTCTGCCAACTTACTTCTGCACAAATGATCATACTGAGGGTTTTTATTCCAGGCAAGGGTCACGGATACAGTCTGCTAGTGTGACCCACCGAAATCCAAGGCCAGGGCTGCAGAGGAAGAGCCGGGCAAGGCTGTTCCCGCAGCGGGGCCCGCTCTGCTCGTTCCCGGATGAGGCCCGGGGTGGCGAGCCGGGAAGGCAGTCGGGAGCAGGGCCGGTGTTAGGTTATGAGCAGCGGTTGTTGCTGCAGGGTCTGACAGCGCAAACCCTGCTGGGGTCCATTGGTCCGGGGCCGCTTTGCCGAGCAGATCCTGGCGCAGGGAATGCGGAGCAAGCAAGGGCGCCGTTCTGGACAGGGCAGACAGGAATCATCTCATCGCTCCCCCTGTGCTTTAAATGTGGGACCCCCGGCCAGAAGCCAAAATAAAACATGAAAGGGGGCCTCGGCAAGGCAGGCTGCGAGTCAACACTCAGGGGAGAGCCCAACACCTGCACATGCTGACAGCGGGCAAGAAAAGTTGGCGACATCTGCTCGGGGCCAGGGGTGATGCCGGGGGGGCCGCAACGCACCGTGGGGTGACACGGGCCCCGGCTGCCACGGCCGTCCCGGTCCGGCAAGGAAAAACACTGCCCCAGTCTGAACCTCTGCTGGACTCTGTCCCGTGCGACGGGGCACCACGCAAAGCCCCCGCTGGCAGCGGGGCACGTGAGGACCCCGAGGCCGCCGCGGAGCCCGCAGAGCCCCGCTGGCTCCCGCCAGCCCTGTGCCTAGAGCACAAGCGCCGAGGCCGTCCCAGCGGCTCCGGGCTGCAAGCTGGGCCGCCTTGGCCACCAGAGAGGAGGGGCAAGTTAGAAAGAGCCCCCACCTACCGGCAACCCTGCACGGCGAGCACGGCGCACGCCGATCCGCAGGCGAGTGTCCACGCGTGAGAAGCGCTGCAGGCCCGAAGCAGGAAGGCTTTGGGCATGCTGCTGCTTCTAGGAACGGAGAATCCATCAACAAAACATAACCCTCCATGTTTTTTCTCTATAAAAGAACTTTGATTTCTTGGGAAAATCAATAAGACTTGATTACTCAAAATGGCAACACCAACACAACCACCCTTCGGGCATCTTCCCGCACGTCTCTGCCAAGCACAGGGTGCACCGCGGCGCTCAGCCCTCTCCCGCACGCCAGATGAGCTCTGCGACGTTGCAGCGGATGCAGGAACACCAAGCTGAAACCAGTGTCTTTGCTGAAGAGCGCTGGGGCCTGGCAGAACTGCCACGGAGACGCTGCTCATAGGCCTGCCCAGGGCCAGCTTAGCCGCCAGGCTCTCTGTGGTGCCACGAAGCACCCCGTCCTCTGAAATGCTCCTGGTGGTAGCAAAGTACTGAAATTTGCACACTTGCATCCAGGACAACAGCAGGAAAATGAGCAATCCCATCACGTGGACCCTCACGTTTGCACATGGAACCTTGTGGTGCCACTTTCTAATACACTGAAATATATACTTTTTAATAAACTCAGCCTAAAACCCTGTTGCAAGACTTCAAAAGCTGCTGAAGTTAAAGTCCAACCTTTTGTTTGCACCTTCTCATTCTCAAGGAGATAAACTGAGGTCTCTAAAATAAAAGGCCTAACTCAACTCTCCAAACCTAAAGCAGAAGTCCAGACTTTTTGAAAGCTTGGTTTGCTTAGTCCTCCTATTCTGGTTGATAAACACCAAAATAAATCAAGCTCTTTCTTTGTGCTCAAAGGGAAAAGGTGAATATCTTCACATAAAGCATTAAAGCATCTGCCAGACACCTGCAAAACAGCCTTACAAAACCAAGGTCACGACTATCACCCAGCTTCTACAAGGGAGGGGAAAGCACAGGATCATCATCTCTGTCATCCGACCAAGGCAGCAAAAATGTCTGATGGGAGCTGGCTTTATTTGAGAAGGACCTACTTGGTTTTGAAGTCTGAACAGAAGCTACTCATTTTGCAGAGATCCCTTTTCACTTTCCTAAGAGGCTGTGACAAGTTTTAAATTACTGTTGGCTCTTCTCAATATGGCTATGAGCAGAAGATCCCATTTTCCACATAACCACATCACTGACCTGAGAACACACTTATGAACTCATAAATCCTTGAAAATGTAGGTTTCCTTTTGATTTTTTAACCACAGTTGGTCATTACTCATATTTTTTTGTAACTTCCGTCATGGAGCGGAGGTTGCCCTGACTTCCCTGAGAGACAGCAGCAATACAGTCATGAGAGCGTTTTCATTTTTGACAGCGGAGAAGGCTTTGCTTGTGAGTAGCGAGGGGGGATCAGGGCCACCTTACACCATACACCGACAGAATTAGCTCTTGTAGCACAAACCGTTCTGTCCTTCCTTTACACCGATAACTTTGCGTGTCAAATCCTTCATGACTAAGTGACAGGCAGGACCATACAATTAACTGATAAAGAAAAACAAAAACCAGCATCTTTTCTCATAGATTTCTTCCAAGTAGGTATAAGAAAATGATGTTCAAGGCCAGAAATAGGTGTTCAATGACCATAATACAGACATTTAACCTCTTCTGTGAATCCAGACCAAGTATTTTCAAACGCAATCACTTCTGCAGAAATATGAAAAAAGGCCAACTGAAATTTCCTTCCCAGTTGCTCCGGCAAGGCAGATAGGCTGTTTACCATAGTGCTGTGCGTGGGAGGTAACAGAGCCACAGCCCCGAGGGCAGCCATCTATTTCAGATTAGCAACATCCTCCCCCAGCCCGGCCACGGGTTCTTCACTATGGAACAGCAACATCAGGAGCAGCTCTGCATTTCCTCCCCGTCGCACCCCACTAGCAGGAGGATTTATGGCTGCGCTGCGGGGGCCGTATGCAGCCACGGCTGCTCCTCCTGCTTGTCCCCTTCTCCTGCAAAAGCGGAGACATTTAATGGGCAGCTCCCCGTAAGATGCACACACACCAACAAACGTGTGGCAACCTCCGAGCCAGGGGCTCGCTGCAAGCTCGGGAATTTCTGAAGCTCAGCCTGCTATTCAGCTTGGGTCCAGACCTTGGGTGATTCCCAAGGAAAAAGAGCTTGCCCGACAGCATTTTCCTCTGCCTTGAGATGGGACGAGCTGCCGCAGGCAGGGACAGGGCTCTGCCCGAGCCCATTTCTGAGACGGGTGCAAGCATGCATCCAAAGAGGCCGTTGGCACGCGCCTCGTTGTGCTGCAACGCAGTCAGCAGCATTTACAGCGACAGACCGTAATCCACTGAGCAGCCTCTGAAAAAACTATCAGTCTTTAACAGCTTTGATTCCCAAAGTTCAATGGCAACAGCGAGGAAAACTAGCAGAGAGAGAACGACTTCCACGCGAGCCGCCTTTACAAACCTCCGTGCGCAGCGCTCGCAGCCACGATCATCACTTACTTGTACCTATCAGCTTTGATGATAACTGCAACCCACTTGACACTTCTGTTGAAAAGCAGCATTACCAACAAGAAATATGATAAATATTCAACAAAACCCAGACTCAGTAATTCTGTTTATCTTGAAGCCGCCACCTCTGAAACTGTTTCAAAATACTTGTGTGTTAGAGGCGGAAGGGGGGGGACCCTGCTTCTCAACCTGAAATGACTGAATCGCTGCATTAATGAACACAACTTTCTTATTTTTTCAAGTTCAGTGAAAGAATGCCATCTATGCAGAATTTTGATCCCCCATTACAAAATAATTACATGATAATTACATGAGCATTAAGACGTCTACCCCCCGAGTAAAGGCACTGCACCCAACCGCTAGCAGAGGCAGGCCTGCAACGCTGCAGCTTATTAAGGAGAAACCCAGCATTGAGCAAAAGCTCCAGCTGAAGCAGATTTCCACTCTTTTACTCCTCTGATTTCTAATTAATAATTAAAACATGTTCCTTTCTTTGGAAACCCAATTAGACTTGCGCATCAGCCTGAAAACAAACTTTTTTTTTAGCAGCTAAGCTACTTCTCATGGTTTAATGGGGCGGCAGGAGTGTTTTCTATATTGCTCCACTGACACAATTCATTTATTTCTTTCTGTCCTACCCTGGGCATTGCAATCCACCCTGAGCAATACAAACGGGACATTTGCACAGCTAATGAGGATGCTGGCAGGATTATTAGTGACCCTCCGCTTCCCTCCAGCCAGGGCTGCCCCGGGCCCGCGCTGCCTCCGAGTCCCCATCAGGCAATTTCATTTGCAGGAGCTTTTCCCACCTGAATGCTACAACCTTCCTCACACCTATGGGACTGTGCTCACCTGAAAAGAGCTGTACTGCTCATTCTGGAGGGAGCAGGAGAAGGGAAGAAGCCACGCTCAGTCCTTCCCCCTTGCCACCCCTGCTAATGCAGCAGCAGAGGGTCCGGGAGGCTGCAGACCCCCTCCAGGGATGGTCTAGAGCTGGAGATGTCCTATGCAGCGTGGGCAGGATATGCACGCAGGCTAGTAGTGGTGCGAAGGCGAAGGGGGACAAAATAACTAAGTGCTGTCACCCAGTGCAGAGGCCTTTCCTCCAAGGAGCCACTGCTTCGGAGCTGCTGGAGGACGAGGGACAGTGACAAACTGAACTCAGAAGACAGCAACAAAAGTGACTAATGGGCTGGATGGACTGCTTTATGAGCAAGGGTTAAAAGGTCTAATTGTAAGTATCTTTGTTAGAGAATAGCTAAGGAGGATGCAGTGGCTGCTTACAAGTTTCCAGAACTACAGAGAGCATCACTGCTGTCCCCAGAGTGAGCACAGAGGGACAGGAGGAGACCAGAACACAACATTTTAGGATAAACCCCAGGAAGACATCCATAATAAATATTAGAAAAGAGCTGCTTGGAAAGGGAAGACTGGGAAGCCTCATCACACTAAAGTTGTAATGGGTGCAGCCCTAAGAAAATACACTGCAGGGGCTAATCTCTGTTTTAACGTCGGTGCTTGTTTAACTCGCTGACTAGTGGGCACTGTAGAAAAGATCCTCTTGGAGAAAGCGTCGCATCCAGCGCCCGAGCTCCTCGAGCCAGGAAAGCCGCTGGTACCGCTGCCTCCCGAGGCTCCGGAGCCACAGCTGCGGAGTCCGGACCCTGCCAGGACCCGGAACAGGGAGAAGCGCAAAATTCTATCCCTTGGTTCTCTTGTCTTAATCTACTGGTTTCAGAGCTCTGTGATCAAAACAATACAAAAAATACCCGGACCCAAATCCTAGACTGTGTTGCAGGAAAAAAACCCTGTTTCACTTGCTTCTTTAAATACAGAGTCCCCTTTTATGTCCTGGGAAGTCAAGTGTTCAACAGCAAATTAACTTCATCGTTTACGTCACTGAAGAACAAAAATAATTCAGGACTCAACTGTTAGAATAATGAACCCGATATCCCCCTTATTTACCCCGGAGTAAATGGGAATGCTGCCACTGCATGAAGCCAATGGAAATACCCTGGAGCAACGGGTCCGAACTAGCAGGAGGGCATCCAAGCACGAGCGAAGCGTCACCCTGTCCAGGCAGGCGCAGGAAGCCACGAGCGGGCGGCACGCACCCCTCCGAGCGCTGTAAAGTGCCGGGAAGGCCCCGCCGGAGGAGGAATCCCCGCACCGTGCTGCAGCGCCGCCCGGAGAGGCGGGAAACGCATCAGCTCGTAGCGCGCTCTGTGCATCGTCCGTCCCGCGTGCGAGGCTGCGCGGCCTCCAGCGAGCGCAGCTGGGCCTCCAGGTGCCAGATGAGGAGAAACCAAGAAGGGCCTTTTCCAAGAAAAGCACAGCACTCCCCTCGCAGCCCTGCTCACGTGCGTGTGCGGAGCAGGCTGCAGGGGCCACGTTTATTCCCTGCTACATGACCAGGGAGCTCTACTGTATATATGTGTTTCTGCCAAATGCTGACATTTAATGTTTTGGATGTAAATTATAAAAAGAGATTGGGGAAAAAAATACAGTAGAAAACAGATGCTCTGGACTATAGGTTTCCTTCAGTTATTGCCTCCTTTGCAGCTTTATTTATTTGTTTGCTAAGTAGAGGGATGTGACAACACGCTCAACCACTATCACAGCCAAAAAAGAGAAGTCAGCAGCTTTTCCCCAGCTTTGCTATTTTAGATGGGCTCCTTTCCCCACCGATCAGACAGAAAATCAGTGACAACCTGCGCTCCCTCCGCCGCAGAGGCCGCGCGGAGCAGGACGCCCGCGTGCCGGGAGTTGCGCTGGGCAGTTTCACCGCAGCCTCCCCGCCTGCCCAGACCACGCACAGCACCAGGGCCCTGCGCAAAGCTGCTTCCCCGCGTGAGCCGAGCGGGGCGGCCTGGACCTGCGCGCGCCGCAAGCTCTGATGGCACCACGGGCATGCAGCTCAACTTTGAGTTCCACTTTTCAGTTGACGCCGCTAAAAAAGTGTATACAAAAGCTTTACACATCCGTGAAACTGAGCCCTCTTGTGCAGCTCACAGCACATTAAACCACTCGACGTCAGCACGCGTTTCGCAGCCTGCAGAAAGCCTGGAGTGCAGAAAACCGCGGTACAAACCTGGAGCCAGAGCAGCCTCGTTGCAACTATCAAGCCACCAAATCTACATGTTACAGTGATGCTACTGATCTGTCTTGAATCAAGATAAGTTTGTGGCACAGGAAAGCAGGTGAAATAACGAGTGCAGAGCGCCCCATGCGAGCCGTGCGCGGCAACACTCGCTGCTCCCGGCTGGCCCCAGCGCGGCGGGAACGCAGCCCCGCGCCAGCCCTCGCCCTGCTCCTGCCAAGGCCTCGGCCACGCTGCCTGGCCAGCTCTGCCTGTGTGAACAAGTCAGCTTTGCAGCAAAGTCGTCCCAGAAAATGCTAAAAAATCCTGTAAGCTTGCTTTTAGTTCCTCTGCTATTTAATGTGTTTATTTCCAAAGCACTTCCAGCGGATATTTGTTTAATATGCTGATGCATCTAATTCCTTTTAGCCACACGTATCACTCACCAACACCATTTTATTACCACGGATGTATTATTAGAGCTTCTCCCTGCCCTTGGTCGCACATCAGAAGCGATTGGAGCAAAGCGAATGTTCCGGCCTGGCTGGGATCTCCTCCTTCCAGCCCCACCACAGCGAAGGGGAGCCAGCTAGCAGGACACAGTGCCCGTTCGGCCCCACGCGCTTCTGACGCCTGGATTTAGCTGCTCGTGACCCTGCCCTTCCCGAGGGCTGCGCTGAGCCCGCAGAGACGGCCGGAGCGCCGGTCTGCGGCGCCCGTCTCAGCAAGCTTCACTTACGGCAACCGGGGAGGCTCTCGGGCAGGAAGGAACAAGCCAGCGGGCAGAGCAGGTGGAAATTTGTCCTAATGTTGGCCATGCTACACGTTAAATATTTGCTATCTCTAAACAATGGTATATTAAGCTACTCAATCAGTGGAAGGGAAGAAAAACATAAAATCTTCTTCATGCGTAGGAAGGTTGGACTCACCAAGGTACCACTTGGTCCAGATGGATGCAGGATGCTCAATTTTAGACATAGCAAAGCCCTGCTTTCCCCAGGAAAACCCAAATGCCCGAGGCACACGCGTGTCCTGCCCGCGCAGCACTGCCGGGCTGCCAACCGCTTTCACCGTTACGTTAGTGATAGAGTTGGACAGGGTGGACAGGACAGCACGTCCCATGTCCCCTGGCCGGAGCGCAAAGGCGCAATGAGTTTTCCAGCTCCACAAGCTGCTCCAGGGAAATATTATTTATCCCTCTGGCCCTTGCTTCCTATATGTCCTTGGATCACCGCACTACCAAACCACCAGCGCTTAGTGCTGAATGGCACTGGAAGAGCTGGAATAGGATTCTCCCGCCTTCACTCATAATTCAGAAAAAAAAAAGAAGGAATTCTATTGAAAAAAAAAAAAAAAAAAAAAAAAAAAAAAAAAAAAAAAGGAGAGAAAGTCAGTGAGAGTGAGAGACATCATCTGACAAGGACAAACATGCAAAAGTTCAGCCCCAATGACAATCAAATGGGAAATGTAAAAGCACATGGAAACAAGTGGCATATTGAAAGCCATTTAGCAAAGTTAATGATAGGTATTTACTACATCTGCTCTTGGCCCCGATTCAGCCAAGTGCTTAAGCGTTTGCCCGCCTGGAAGCGGGAGCCGCTGCAAAGGCTGCACGGCCGGCACGGCCGGCCCGCGCTCGAGCTCGGCGCCTGCTGTAGCGCCTGGCTGCTCCGGGCCCACAGCGTGCCCCAAGAATCGCCCTGAACGAGTCCAATAAGCAGCTGTTAGGACAAGAATTACATGAACACATCACACATTTCAGGCTCCTAGAAGCGTTGGTGGCGTTAGGGTGTAAATCCGCATTAAAAACTGTTTCACACAGAGGGGTGCCTGCATATCTCGAAAGACAGTGAATGGAAAATAAAAAGAGGGATATTAAACCAAAACATAACCAGACACATCAAGCTACACGTCAGCCCATTTGCATCCCCACAGTTAACCTCTTCTATCCCCACTGCTCTGTTTTGGTTCTTCCTTATTAATACACACAGAGGGGTTACGAGACCTGTGTGCTCGCAGGGCAGCGGCGAGGATGTCCAGCCCTTCTCCCCTCTTAATGCCACTAAAAACCTCCATGCTGCTGCCCGCCCTACCTGAGCTGCGGGCTCACGGAGCACCCCCACAGCTTGTCCCTGAGAGTTTATTAACGTGCGCTAATAAACAGTCGCGCTGCCGAGTGAAGCCACTCAGAATAACTGCATTAGCTTCACTGTTCTTTCTCAGCACACTTCCCCCACATGGGAACAATTAGGACAAACTCCCTCCAGATTAGATTTAGAGATCCATCATATTTGAGCAAAAACAATAATAACAATAATCTCTCTTGCGAGCGCGGCCGTGGGCATCGCCCGTGGACAAACCTGCCTGAGGTTTCCACCATGGATGGGCTGTCACTGCACTGTGCGCAAAGGGTTAATGCTCCCCCGGCTCCCACTTGCCCCTATTATGCTCAAGTTTAAAAATAAGATGAGAAAGACACATTATGTAAGGCCAGGACAGCTCTCCTGCCCATCTCCTGTTTTGGAATTAAAGATCATCACTGCTCACATCAAAGGGCCTGGGCGAGAATAAAAGCAAAGGCAGGAACAATGAAAATAGCTACCCGACACAAACCACATCAAAGGCACAGGCACAGAAAATGAGGAGCTAGGGGGTCCTTTAATTACTGTCCACATCCTCCAAGTCATGTGGTGAAAGAGACGGGAAAAAAGTTTTGAAGGCCACTGGGTTTTGTCTTGTTGTGGCTCCTGTTTCCACAGTCTGCGCCAGTTCCCTACAAACTGCTCTGCTTTTATTTATTTATTTTATTAAAGTCAAATAGGGCTCCTGGACTCCAGAACTCCTCCCGGATGCCGGCGGGAGGAGAGGGCAGGAGGGCTGCGCGGGGCAGCGCTGGAGGCGGCCGAGAGCCAAGGCCCGCGGCAGAGCCTGGGGGCGGCGGGCGCAGGGAGAGCCGGCGCTGCCGCAGGCCGCGCTTCCTTCGCCGGCTTCCCGAAATGGAGGAAACCTCTCACTCACGCAGGGCCCTGCTGCGTGGGGCGGCAGAGCAAACCCGGCTATGGGCAGCTTGCGCCCAGCGGCGGAAAAAGCCCTCGCTCTGGGACTGAGCCTAAGTAGGAGCACGGGGAAACTGCAAACGTATCCCCCCTTTATACGCTGCCGACAGTCATGGCTAATACTGCAGTACGGACTTGAAAATCACACTGCAAATAACTTGCTCCAGCATGCTGGTTGAGGGCTTAAAAACAACAATAAAAAAATGGAACTACCTGTATTACTGCCATGAAGTCAAACGTTCAAGTTTACCTTTCATGAAAGATTAAGGGAGTGTTATTATAAATGATCTCTTTTTATTTAACACAACTGTCAAGATTGAAATTTGGATATTTGACCACTGGCTGACAAAACAGATCACAGCATTTACCTCTTTCTATTTGGATTTCGAATACAGTATGTTTCTCCCTAATTACCCTTGGCTTGTGTTTATTTTTAAAAGATAAAAATCAGTGGTGCAAAGGAAAAAGTAGGATAATTATTAAAAAATATATACAGAAGTTGACCAAACTTTCTAGGAAATAATAATATGTTACCATTTTTCAAAAGATTTAGGAAGAGAAAGCTCCAGGAAGTTCCCAAGAAATAGCATTTGCTAACGTAAATATTCGAAATGGAGACGGACAGAAGTTAACCGAAGGGGAAACCGCATTCCTACCCCAGGTCAGTTTGCTTGGTCATACCTGTGCCAAATTAGAGCGTCAAAAGCATTAAAGAGAATTTTATGTATTTTGAAGAAGGCATCTAATATCACCAAGACAACATCCAGAAAAGGGGAATGCAGGATACAGAGACATCTTTTTCCCCGTCCTATTTACAGTGTGGAAATTCCTTACATGAGCGGCAAGGATGATGTTTTCAGTGCAGTTTAGCCTCCCAACTCCAGTGAGCACCAAGTTACTTCATCTTCTTTCTCATGGAAGTTGCCTCTGCCGTTCCTTGCTCTTGGACACCAACACGCAGCCAACAGCCATCCCCAGAAGGAAGCCAAGGACTAAATTAAGTAACTACAGACTACAAAGCTGCTTCCCTAAGTGGGCATCATGCCTGGGCTCTACATCTAAGCAATATGCTAGGTGCATTGCGCTTGTCTTGCAAGCATCCACGCGGGAAGCTTGCCCAAGAAGCCTTCAAAGCTGACGGAGCGCGGGTGAGAAGCTCTGCGTGACTTCTGTCTCCTTGGAGCGGGTCTCAAAGTATCACGTTATCCATTTAGACAGCATTTTGATTGAGAGCGCTCTCTTTTTGGGCTGAGCCCCAAATACTAAGAACAGATGAGATGGTTTACATCAGGTAAAACATGAAAAGGATGCTTAATATCCAGCTTCTGAGGAGTAGCTGCACTCAGGGAACCGCAAGGGCTAGGGAAATAAACACGGTCAATTAAATGAACTGATTGAAAAGAAATCAGAGATCACTCTGGGGAAAATCCAAGATGCGGTCATACAGCCTCCTCACTCTTTCTGGAAGGTGGCAAATGGGGCAAATGCCAGCAAAGACTGAAGTGCCTTACTCATTTGGAAAAAGGTGGCTGCCATAAGGAAGGAAGCAAGCTTTAAAGGAAACAAAGTACAAAGACTAATCCATGATGGGTTCCAAGGGAGGCTCAACAAGCTCGCTCAAAGCCTGTTGAAACCTCAGCACTAAATAGGGAACTGCACTGGGGGAAATACAGTCAGCAGAAAAGGCTCTTTAGCAGATATTCTGCACAGTGGTTTTCCTTAGGCTGGCCCATGAAATGCACGGAGAGATGCAGAATAATCCTCCAAAACACTCCAAGCTGAATTAACAACAATGAGTTAAGTGAAGAGCAAAGTGATAGGGGCCATACAGAATAAGACCCGTCATGGTGGGATTTTTTTTTTACCCCATAAATATCTACATGATCATTTATGGGAGGGAATAATTTTCTAATGCTTTGGATATTTTTCAGGCATTTGTTCAAAAAAGCCTAAGAAGACAGTGGGATTGAGAAACAGGACACCAAACCTGACAAAATTAGAGAGTTTTAGTTACCTCCAGTTCCTGTTTTTCTGCCGCTACTTTGATGGTAGACGTAGGGGCTGCCCGATTAGCATCTGCGCAGCCACCAGCTCACAAGCAACGACGGGCTCCGATCTCAGTGTCTTAGCCAACAAAGAAAGCTAAGCACGAGCAGAACGCTGGCCTCTCCCCTAGATAAGTTGTCTGGAAAGGCTGTAAATGTGAAAGAAGGCTGTTGAGACAATGCCAGCCATCTAGAAATCAAAACTAATGAGCTCAAGCTGCCGTCACGAGAAGCATGTGAGCCTTTTCCTGTCTCACTTTCTGTGAGCCCTTGGGTATTGCTGCAGAGGGAGGGAAGTCCTGAAGTAGTCTCTGACTCCAAATCAAGGGAACGGTGTCTTGTAGAGCTAATTGAGTTATTTATCCCAGGGAACTCGAGCAGCATTTGCTGTTGGGATTGTGGAATTCTGATTTTAATTGTGGAATTCAATCACCTGGTTAATGCCCATTTAACCTTGCAAGAGCAGAGTGCTGCCCATTAAAGGCCTTTCAAACTGCACCTGAAGCAAAGCTCAGACCTCGCACTGCCCAAGTAAGTACAATTACAAGGTACCTTGGGCAGGAAGGGAAGTGTGGAGATCACCTCTCTATAACCTGTTTCATAAACTTATGAAATACTGGTGAAAAAGTAGTTGTGTCTTTTTTTTTTTTTTTTTCCTTGAGAATACTTTTTAAGATGACTAATTATCTGGAAACACCATTAATAAACTCCATACTGTTCATGTGGAAAACACTGTTGATTTTTATCACACAGGGCCAGCACTTGCTGGGTATGTTCAGGTTGTCATCTTTTGATCAGGACTATGTAGTGCTTGAAACCACACACCTAGAAGTTAACACAATACCAATTCCTGGGAATGAATGTACCTTCCATAGGATGGGAAGACATACAGTAGTCACTAGTGTAATTTTTTCAGACTAGCACTGCCAGACAGAAAGCTGACATGAGGAAACCAGCTCCTGGAAGCCTGTGCATCACGGGCAGGGTGGACAGACACTACAGCAGCGCAGGAAGGACGCACGCGGGCTTCGCGAGCCCCATGCTACACAGGGCAGTTGTTGCAGGAGAAGGCAGAGCAGTGTCCAGTGGTTGAAAAACACTGCCCAGCCAAAAGTAAACTAAAATCAAGTGGATTTATTTCCTCCTTGTGCTACATTTCTGGTTTTCTGAGTTGGGAGATGTTCTCCCCTGCTGAATGGCTCACGGAATCTTTATACTTCTTGCTTCTTCTCCTTAATCCACAATCTTGGTGTTTGTGGTTTCACCATTACTCGCAGCTCAGTATCTTTATCAGGCCTCTCCCCTTCTTCCCTCCCAACACGGTTTTACCCTTTCTGACCTTCCCCTTGCCAGTCTGCTGCCCAACCCATGTTCCCTATTCCCACTTCAAGCCCTTTCTTCTCACCTTTCCGCCACAGACCCCCAATCAGCCCCCCGACTGCAACACCTCTCTAATTGTCTTTCCAGCTCTTCCTCCACTTCTCTGTCATTTCTGTGGTCAGAGCATATAAATCTATCCCTCCCTGAAGTCCTTCACTTTTCCTGCCAACTGTTTCGTCTACTTGTGCTGTATCCAAAACCAAGGACGATATGGGGCTATAAAGTCAATATAAAAGGCAAGGTGAATGCTTGGCAATCAATCGAGAGGCTGTCCCAAACATCAGAACAATATAGGGGGAGAAAAAAAAAAAAAAAA
>VZSV01000008.1:2068550-2078550 GCA_013398735.1 Nothocercus julius | reverse complement strand
GAAAATGTGCCATATGCCTGCGTTCATAAAAATTTAAAGGTAAAAGCAGATGTAATCTGATAAATTTGTACGTACGTGTGTTTATGCAAAGACATATCTGAAACACGCATACGCATTTATAAACTGTTTTTGTTTATCAAACTACATCTGCTTTTATCTTTACTTTTTTTTTCCCCCACAAAAAATGGAAAACTGATTAACTATGAAATAACCACACTGCAACGTTATTACATCTGCCTCATAGCAACAGAAGAGTTTGGATGCTTGCTACTTAAACTGCAGCAAAATTAAATCAAATCGTTGCACCCGATGCATTTTTTTAAGCAAAATTTATTGCAGCAGAACCTAGAAATTCCATTAGGGTCACAGCTACGTCTGTCAGCGTTTGCACTACGACCCTCCATTTTCTAAGAGCTTTAACTCCCACTAAAATGTAAATCAGCTTGATATACAGCACAGAAGATAAGTTCCCACCAAGAGACACACTTTTAAAAAATGCAGATGCTAAATTTATGTTAAAGGCTTTTGATCGCCGCCCCTGCCCCCCGAGCAGAGCGGGGCTGCTCGGAGAGCAGCAAAATGTCCGAGGCTGCTGCTGCTTTCGGCTGCCTCCAGGGCGAGGGGCATTTGCTAGTGGGTGTGGAGCACATCCCAGATGGGCTGTATCGTCCTCCATCAAATCACGTCGGAAAAACTCTGACTTCCAAAGAGGAAAATTAGCTGGAGTTTAACTAAGCAAACAAACAAAAAAGGAGAGAAAGTAAAATAGGTTTGGGAAATCTACTGCTGAGAAGGAAAAAGTCAACTATGCACACAGTCATACCAGTGAAATAATAACTAACCATAAAATACAGTTTTCCAGCCAAAGATGTCAAACCCTTTCAAAGAGCACATGCCCAGCACATGCACGTCCCAACAGCTGTACGCTTTTTTTCCAAAAATAGGTAAGGCTGAGCCCGCTGTGCGCAGGGGCCCTTGCCAAGCTCCCGCACGGCGCCCCCTGCTCGGGGGGCTGCTCTCCTGGAGCCCGGCCTTGCACGGCGCCGCGTGCCCAACCGTACGGGAGTTTCAGTCCCACAAATAGCTCGACGTTACCATTCCCACAAGGCATCCGACCGCGCTCGGAGGTCTCTTTCATTATCTCAGGGTCTACAAATCAGCAGCGGCCATACCAGCCCTAACGGTGCCCTTCAGCCCTCGGCAGGGCGCCATTAAGTGACCATCTCTGGCTTAGCGACAGGCCTAAAACAAGTGGAAAACTTTGCAATTAAACCACAGCATTTCAGGAGTTCCTTTTCTTTCTTGCTGTTGTGATATATATATATATGTGATTTTTTTTATATATAAATAAATAAATAAATATATTTATTTTTAATAAGAGAAAAACGACAGGATGCCTGGGAATGCGCCAGGCGCGGGCACCAGGCACTGGCAGCACCGCGAGCAGCACCGGGTCTTGCATAGCGCGTGGCTGCCAGGCATTTGGAGCCAGACACCGAAACGCAAGCGACTTGGTAGATGCTCAAAGAGGAGGAGGTCTCCAGCGCCATTACCAGACTGCTTTGGATGATCAACACCCATAACTGCACAAGGCTTCAGCAGGAGGCAAGGAGTTCTGCATTTTTGTAGTTTGAGCATATAACTCAGAATAAAAACATAGCAAGGAGCAAGCTGCCATATCCGCCAGGCCAGACAGTGAGAAATACGGAAGAAATACCCTAAACCAGGAGGAAGCCAGTGGCTGCAAAAGCCTTACCAAAGGATGCTCAGCGTCGCGGCCACCGTCTCTGGCAGCTCTGAGAAGCACCACGGAGGTGCCGGCAGCACCAGCCCACCACGGACACCAACGGCACCTCCAGCCAAACAGCAATCCAAGCTTTTCTGAAAGGTTTTCTAAGAAACACTTTTTTCCCCGTTAGCAAACCATGACTCACTGCTCTGTAGAACAAACAGCCACCAGAAACGGGAGCTCCAGCGCCAGGAAGGGCTGCAGCGGCTCACGGTGCGTGCTCGAAGCGAGCGCCTCACGACAGCCTCCCCAGCCACACTCGCGTTCAAAGGAGGTGCCGGAGAACGCGCCCGTGTGAAATTTGGCACTACAGCTTCACTGGAAGGAACAGGGAGGTTAGTTTTGGCTCACATCAGGCTCTCCACCCTGTATTTTGCTTTGAACAGTTTTAATGAAAAACGCAAAGTAAGATTCAGCTGCAACCATCAATTTTTATCTGAGGTTGGTCAAAAGCAAAAGAAATTTGATTTCTGTAGGCTTATCACTGGAGGGGGAATACATCTCTCCTTAGGAGAAACTCTGTGTTTTGAGTTATCTTTGGAAGAGGAGGTCGCCAGGAGGCCTATAACTCTTTCACATATATGCAATGTGTGTAGGCAAGTGAAACACCGACATGGTGGCAGACGGGGTGAACGGGTAAGAGCATCGTCCCACTCGTAGTGCCGGGCAGCGGACAAGCCAGCCCGCTCTGCGATTTCCAGAGGAGCAGTTAGTCACTCCTCCCACCTATTTAGTAGCAGCAAAATGAGGAAATGCTGCTCTCCAGCTTGGAGAGACGTGTATGTCATTTAGAGACTCTCTGGATGCCTCTACAGGAGCTACAATGCCCAAATCATTAAAGCTTTGCCTCTTGCCATGACGTATTTCGGAGCTTCTCTCGTCCCAGACTAGGATGCGTGGAAGGAGAAGGAAGTGGATCGCAGGTGAGGGGCGAGGGAGAAGGACAACCCATGGCCAGGCAAGGAGGGGGATTCGGGGTAAGCAAAGCAGAGCTCCCTGCACAGGGGCACGCGCGAGCTGGCTGCCTGCCCCTTCGTGGGCCTCCAAAAACAGCAAAGGCAAGAGGTGCTTGTTGCAGGCCCCACGGATTTTTCCACCCAGACATCCTCAATGCAAACAGCAGCATTCCCTGGCTCTTCAGAAAGCAAGAATATCTTGCCAACATGGACCAGCAACATTTATTTCAAATTTCCTGTCCCCTGTAATATCAGGGAACATGCAATCAGTTTTCCTCTCCCATATACTATGCTGAAAATGGGACAAAGTAGCTCACATAAATAATTGCCCAGCCTCTCCTCAAAGCAGCTGAGCGGAAGGTGAGACTGAAGCTCAGAGCCAGCAAAGCCGGGAGCACCAAGGAGCAGAGCAGAGAAGGGCAAGGACACGTGCGATGCCCCAGCTGCATCTGTATGCAGGAGCGAAAGGCAGGGAGGAAAATATCCGTGCAGGTTATGGCAGGCTTCCCCAGGTGTGGGGACCCTCGGGGGAGCAACAGCGTCAACAGAAAATGTAGCAGACCTTATCAGAGACAGCTGATGTGGCACACTCTACCAGAGCTTGTCTGCGCTACCACAACATCTTTTGTTCTCTAGCCCCATTCTTTCACCTGGCAGCTCACAGATGAAAGCACCTGAGATGCGTCCCTGCCACGGGAGACTTTTCCTCTCAAAAGGCTCCTAAAAACAAGGGGGACGAGGGCAACAGAGGGTCCATCACCGGGGATGAGTGGCAGAGGAAGCTTTACCCTTCTAATAACAACTTTTTTGACATTTTTGGACGTTCTCCCTAACCCTGTCCCCTCCCTTCCTGCAGCGAGATAACAGAGCCAACATTGTCCATCACATCTCAATCCGAAGTGACTCATTTATTCTCAGGAGATCGGTGTTCATTTTTTTTTTCAGCCTGGCATCCTAAGAAAAACAAGGTTTATGTGATCATATTGCCTGTCATATGTCTAAGTGTTTGTCCCTTCCTATTATATTTGAATCGCGCTGGACTGAGAACGAAGGACTCGGAGAGATAGTGAGTTTCTCTTACAGAAATTGAGTTTCTATAAGATGGGAGGTTCTGCATTTGATTGAGTAGGACAGAGAGACCCAATTTCATGTCTCTACTGCAAGAAAGGCTAAGAACCAACTCAGCAGCTATGCCCCCTGCTGCCACAAGGCAACCAGCACAACTCATGGCACATAACGGGCCGCGAGGCACATGCTGCTGCTCACCCCGCGCGCGGACAGCGGATGGCAGAGGGAGAGGACAGCGCTGCGTGGGGACGGGCGGTGGGCGAGACGGTGGAGATAGATCCGCGACCATGGAGAAATGCAGCTTCGTGGGAAGCCAGGTCTCAAAGCGGAGACACCCGCAGATACGCTGCAGCTTCACCACACGTCATCAAGGACAAACGTCGGTATTTCTCAGTATACAGCCACATGCAGAAGAGCGTACAGCCAGAGAGGATCCCAGCACCGAGCCCATCGTTAGATTTGTTGTTAAAACTTCTTCCAAGTAATAGTAAAGCAACAGTGAAGCCTCTGCAAAGTCACTTATTGCCCCATCTGCACTCTCTAGGTCCACCTCGTTCAGGAAGCCCCGCAGGGCGCTCTGCTTTCACTAGAGAAGCCAGTTAGTTGTGTATGAGCAACAACCGGCTGCTACTGAGAGAGGGATTTTTACACAATTAATGTAAGGTTTCCTGGAACGAGCAAAAAGCATGTGCCGAATCAAATGCAAGTGCTCTGGAAATAGGGATCCCATAAGATTACAAGACTCGACTCTCAGAGGAGTTTGTGACATTGGTAAAAAGCAACTCTCTACCCCAAGTGTACTCTGCAGGGCATTTTCCTACATCCCCTGACTAAACTATTGATTTTTAAGGGAAAGAGAAGGAACAAAGAAAGTGTCCCTTTTTTCCTGTAGCACCACATGATGCATTTCGGTTGCCCTATCCTTTCTGCTTCTAGGGACAGTGCAGTGTTTGTCTGAATTTTTAACAGATGTTTCTAAGTACTCTTGACCACTTCTGTCTCCTGAGGATTGCTGCAGTGGGATAGCTTGAGATAGTAATGCAAACAAAGCTCCAAGAGGCTCTCGGGGATAAGTCTGTAGACACTGCATCTAGCATGGGTGTGGGTATGGGTCCAAGCCATATAAAACTGTGCAAATATCCTCTGAAGACTAACAAGCTGGAATGACCCTGCCTGCAGATGTTTTTGAGTTTACCAGCACCCCAGTGAAAAGCAAGACAGCTTACAGATAACTGCAACAGCACCGAAACAGCCGGTGAGCCGGGCTCGAGCTGAAGGCTATAAACGCCGGGATATACTGGAGCAGAACGGAATAATGCCGAGGATGATGTGCAAGAGCGTGACTCCATTTGAATGCACATACCAAAGCCGCCGAGCAAGGGCTCGGTCTGGCTTGAGGGGGGGTTCCCAGATGTCAGGTGGCCCCTGGGAACGAGCACAGCGGAGTCATTTGGCAGGTGTGAAGGTACCCAGGCAGCCACAAAAAGAGAAAGAAAAAGAAAATTCCCTATCCCTGCTTTCATTTTAAAGGCGAATGAGTATCTGGTGCTCACCCCTGGAAGAGGGCAGCGCCGCGGGCCCGAGCTCATGCTTGGCCTGCTCATCTAGAGCACTCGCTGCCCGCACAGCTCGCTCGCTCTTAGGCCTGCTAATTCAGATAGCCAAATACCCGATAGCCCTGCCCTGGAGAGCGCAGCGCCCGCCGCCGCCGCGGGGAAGGCGCGCGCGTCCTCTGCCAGCTCGCCCGGGAGCGTCTCCCTCAGCCCTTTGGAAGGAGCGTTTCAAAATTCCTCATTCTGAGAAACGCTTGTTCAGTATTGGCCCCGATTGCTACACGCAGCGATAGTTTGGTAGTCACAGCCCACAAGATATATTTAGCTTCGTCAACTCATCATCAATGGATTTTGAAAGCATTGTAGCCAGCAGACTGGAAACCACATGCAATACAAACACATAATAGAACTTTTAATGTGCAAAGAGACTAAACAAAAAGATCCTTGACCTTCCTGCTTTCCCTTGCATACCATTATCCCCAGCGAGACAGCAAATGGGATGACGTTGAGAGCAACAGCTACCATGAAGCAACTTTGGAAGCCAATTTCTACAGTAGTTAAGCAGTTAATGGCGTTAATCAGAATGATAACTTATTAAATTCTGCATTTATGCAAATAGCGTTTTGGCATATCACATAGAGGATCGAGTAGCAGAGCTCCCCAGGAAAGGTCCCAACATCTTTTAAATGTACTGCTTTCTCTTTTTAATAATGTGTAAAATAATAGCAGAGCACTATGTCCATGACCAGTGGCATATCAGGCAAACTATTTTTTTTTTTTTTTTTGTAGTCAGAAATTAATCTCCATCATCCCAAATAGATTAATGAACAAATCGTTTAATTCTCAACCTTTACAAAGCAGGGATTAATCTCTACAACTAAATCCAATCTCTCCCTTTATCTTTTTAACAAGAAGTTGACATTTCTCGTAGACCTTCCTGAAATGAGCAACATTTACTGAACAGAGACGACAGCAAATATCCCTCACTCTCCATGCTACAGTAGCTGTAGGATATAAAATATAAAAATGTAAAGCAACACAATGATTTATGGCAGTCACATGATAGGACATTATTTGTATATGATGCGATAGGCAGAATTTAGGATAGGCAGAAATTACAATAACCTTAGTTTTGTAAAACCAGGCTGGAAAAGTGCTTGTTTTCCTAAAGCAGTATCTGGCATCTTTTGGCTCTGGGTTGCACTTAAATTCAACAAGGATGGATGAAAAAGAGGACCGGAGGAACAACTATGAACTGTGCTTTTGATTGCTTTTGAGAGGTACTAAAAATATCAAGATATATTTATGCACCTAGTCACCTCTTAATTGGCGTGGTTCTGTAGTAAAATCACCAGGAAAGTTGCACATTCAGTTAGTTTATCCTTTGTCTTTGGGGAAAATGAGGTATGAAATTGTTTATCTCTCCCACTTGCATGTTGTACAAAATGAGCATTTCGCCAATTGAAATTTTGTCTATACTTTACAAATGAATAATATGGTTCAAATACAAGCTCTAACTGCGGGTTTGTTGATGTTTATGTAAATACACCCGCATCTGGGTACGTTCCCTTTGTTTGGACAGAGCCCTGTCTGCAACACAGAATGTTAAAATATCTCTGGAAAAAATAATTGGCCTTTTTTTCCTCTCCTTTGGGTACAAATTTCTGTTTTTAAATGAATGTGCAGGCTTCCTGTTACCGTGTGAAGCCTTTGCTTCAAAATACCATCATTGACTAATTCTACATTTAATTAAAACAGAATCTTTTACATCACACTTTTTTTTTTAATAGCTCATGTCTTCCCTACCTTAATGTGATTCCCAGCTATTAAGAAGCAATTAAAAAAAAAAAAATAATTAAAGAATCCAAAGTTTTCCAGAAACTCTCTTTGTGGAGTGAACTTATGCAAGCGCCGAAGCCTTTCCAGAGCAAACAGGATTCTCCCCACCTCCCTCTGGCTTTTCTCCCTCCTGAATGCCACGGCCTTCACTCAACCAAAGGAAATGAAAGACAGACTGAGACAACAGCATCACGTGGGTGAAGGTCAGATTGATTTTCAGCTGTGCAGTGCTGTTTTATCACCCTCAGGACAAAAGTTAAGCCCTTTTGTTTTTCTTTTTTTTTTCCATGTCCGCTTTAACGGAATAACTTATTTTTTCCTGAAATTCTGGTTGGGCTCCCCACCACCGGAATTATCACGGATGTACTAATGCAAAACACTGTGTCCATCTTCCTCCTTGGTGGGGAGCGCACGGCAGCGCGGCCGCCCCGGCGCGTCTCCGCGGGCCTCCCCGCTCGCGCCGTGGCTCCGGGAGCTCCGAGCTCCCGGCGGCCGCCGCCGGCAGAGGGGCCGGGCCACAGCTGCGCTCCTGAGGGCTGCCCGCCCGCCCGCTCCGTCCTCCGCCCGGCTGCCCCTCCTGCTTCCCAGCCCCCGCTCCCGGCTCTCCCAAGAGCATCGCCCGCTCCCGCCGCCCGTCGTAGCCGGGCTGCTCTGGAGATGGAGCGGATTAAGGCGAGCCGAAGCACCGGGCGTGTCGTGGGAGCAGCGCGTCCCGACGGCCTTCCCGGGCCGGAGCCGACACCGGCAGCTGGAAGCTCCAGCCACCGCCTCGCATTGAAGCTGCAAGAGAGGGAAAAATCTTACTCGCTGACCTTCTTTGTTTTAAGTTTTTCTATTTGTGTGAGGAATGCAGCACTATTGCAATTGTCCCCTACACACAACAAATTATCCTCCCTAAAGTATGGAAAACTATGCAAAGCAAGAGCTGAAATGATGAAAGACCAGAAAAGGAGCAGAGCAAGGAAATGGCCTCGGTGGAGGGAGCGGCAGCGCGGAGCGAGCGGGAATGAGGCCGGGCACAGCGGGGACCCGGCACAGAACCAGGGCAGCCTCAACAGCCACCGCACGCACAGGGAGGCAGCAGGGCCACCCGAGTATCAGCATAACTGTTTTTAAAAGAGGCCATAAAAGCACTTGCTACATAATTCCAGGCGAAGCTCTCATACCACAGCAACATTATGCAGTTACTTTGATTTCTGGCTTGGTTTTCAGCTTGGTTGATTTGGTTTATCGATGCAGATCGATCAGTGTAATTCAAATTTGATCATATTACTCTTGGAGTCTACTAAACCACCTGCATTCATTTTTGCTAGAAGGAAGTAAATGCTAGTGTATATATTTCCATAAAGTCATAAAAGGAATTTTATTCTTCTTCTGTCTTTCCAATTTTTCTAATTATATACTAGTAGACCCAGATTTCTAAAATGACCATTTAATACAAGTCATATCAAATCCCATTTATTTTAGCAGAGATACCATTAGCCACAAAGTCTGCACAAATTCACTGTAGAGGAAGTGACTGGGAATTATGTCCAAAAAACTCCATTCAGATGTTGAGTGCAACAGACTTCCTGGAGCAGAGGAAAGCAACAGGCCCCTTCTGCCTTTCCTTAGGTCCTCCTCCCCCAGACTAACGGGAACTGAGCAGCAACATGAGGAGGAGCCAAAAACTCATCTGCCACTTGCTGAACAAGATTTCCTGGGCAGCCTCAAGACACACTCCCACCTCCCCAAATGCAGGTGCCCTCAAGGGCAAACTCTCCCCAGAGGTTATAAGTCACCAAAACCTGACGAGATGTAGCCGGGTGGCTCCACCAGCAGTTCACGCACACTCTTCAGCAAGTTGGCAAAGCCCCGGGACACGGTCCTGCCCAAACCATGACCTTGGATCCCAGCGTGGGGCAGCTCCAGGGCTGCCAGGTCTGGGAACCAAGCACACTCAGAGTTTGTCCTCTTAATTTTCAGCAGTGTCTGTTCCCAAAGATGACACAAACCTTGCGTCAGACTGACACGGGAGAGAGGAAGGAATCCTCCCTTCAGGTACAGTCAAAATTTATGCCAAATCCAGCTGATTTCAGCTTAATTCTACTATGATGAAAATAAAAGCAGTACTTGCTTACATCAGAAAGTAGCTGCTAGTCTACAAGTTTTGAAGACTACGAAGTGCTGAGGTGCCATCAAAGTATTTAACATGAACAGACCAGGTGCCTTGAAAACTCTTAGATTAATTTTGCAAATTTCACAGAGGCCAGAATGTTGTTGCAATAAACAAGAAGTTTAATGAACATTACCGGTATTTTACTGAGAAGTTTGACTTAAGTTTCTACAGCACACATTTTCAACAATTTTGAATTAAATTGGAAATCATGAAATCTATTTTTAAATAAAATTCACCTTGCTACCACTATTAAAAGCATGTACATGAAACAACATTCAGGAGGTGTGTACCTGCTGCCAAAGCGCTGAGAGAGAGTCCAAAATCTTTGGTGAAGGTCTAAACAGCCACGGTCTTCTGCTCTTCCAACCCAGCTTTGGGAGCAGCCGCATCTCCAGCAGGTCCAGGGAAAAATAATTCCCTTGTTCTATTAACATTGGACTAGATCAGTCCAATAACTGGTTGAGGCAGAACCCAGAAGCTCTTTGGCTGATGATGCCGCTTCCTCACGCCAGAGGAAGGAGCGAGAGGCCTAAGGGGAGCCCGGGCACCCAGGCGGGAGCCTCGGGGCCCACGTACCTGTGCGGACGCGTCCCGCTGCTCGGGGGCCGCCGCGGAGGACGCCCGCGCGTCCCTGGGG
>VZSV01000008.1:2028559-2056961 GCA_013398735.1 Nothocercus julius | reverse complement strand
CGCGCTGCCGCAAGCGCCCGCGGGCACGGGGACGGAGCGTCCTGGCGCGGCTCGCAGCCCCCGCGCATGCCCAAAGACTGTCCACATCCAACAGCGCTGCAGCGTTCGGAGTGAACCCCACGAGTGCATGCACATCCCAACTTCCCAAGCTACCGACCGCTGGAAACACTCCATCCATTTACTCAAGACATTTAATAGCCACGCACTGGATTATACTGGCAAAAACAGGGTGTTTTTGTCCACTTCCAGATTCTTCAGGTGCATCTGAAGGGGAGCTACCTCCACCCTCAGTTCACAACATCAGGCTCAAATCAAAGCTGACCTCAATTATTATATACACCTGGAACCTGGTCTGCCAAGCTAAGTGCACTTCATGAAAACACACTTCAAGCACCCTGGCCTACAAGAGCTCATTTAGAAACGATGACCATCCTAATGCAATGAAGGCAACGCAACTTTTCAGCTCCAAAAATGACACTGTCATTTTATTTAACCATATTAATATCTCAACAACTCAATCAACTTCAGTATTTGTCAAATCTCTGCTCAAAACAAGTGTACTCTTTCTAGCAGCCCCACCACATCCTGCTCTCAGATTTAACACAGGACATTTTAATTGCTTTTTAATTTATAGTCACGACAAAAACATTTTTCTTTGAAGGAAACAGCATGAATGATACATACACTTTTTTTAACTTTAAGGTGAAGCCAGATATCTGTAAAGTTTAAATCTATAGCTCCCTGAGCAGACAGAAAATTTGGAAGGCCTAACAAAATGCACATGTGGCTTGTTATTGCAGCTGCATATCAATTGAAAAAATAAGATATCGACCAGCTCTGCTTAGAATACCATCTGCTGCAACTGTTGATTAAAATAAACCTGCTGATTTTTGAAGAGAGAAAAAAAAAATAGATGATGTAATTTACCATAAGTGACAAAAAGTGACTATGTATTTAAATGTTTGGATCCCTCCAGCCTAATTCAAAATGCAAAATCCTCTTTTGTTTGCCCCTTTTTCTTTCTTTCTTTTAATTCTCTTCCCTATATAGGCCCAGGACTCAGGGCTGTTGTTCCTGCAATGACATTTCAGCCCATGGGCTGAAAGGCTATTCCCTCCCTTTGCCAGTCCGCAAAGGCCCTGGAATAAGCGGAAGCAGGAAGGCTTGGCAAGCTCCGGGAGGCCTCAGGAAATGGGGTGGCCGCGGTGCCTCTTGCGGGGATGGGGGCAACGGCCCCACGGCGGCGCCTGCTCTGCTGCGCCGGCGGCTCCGCGCGGCACCGGCTCCCCCGTCAAAATTAACGTCCCTCAGATTTCTCTTCTGGTTCCTTCCTTTCATGCAAAACTCTGAAGTCCCACACGTTCCGCTCGACAAAGCCATTAATTCAGTAATTTCAGATAATTAAATCGAGCAAAGCAGAGTGTTTAAATTTGAGCTAAGTGAAATATACTTATGCGCAGCTCACGCTGTTCAACTTCTGCTGCGCGCGCCTCTGCTCCTGCTCATTTATTAATTTAGGGCAGTCTGCAACGTGACTCCGCGTAATAAGGCACGCACGGGCTTTAATAAAATCGGAGACAAAAAATACATAGGAGCAAGAGCGCGGATGGTGAATCAAGAACCAAATGAGCAAAACGGGTCCCTCTGAGCGAGGCCTTGGCAGTGCCCTGCGCAGCCAGCCCAGCCCCGTGCGCTCCGTCTGGGCTTCCCCCTAATAAATAATTTCTAACTAGAGGTATTTGGCTATTTACCTTTGGAAAAATCCACTGGAATAGTAAGTTAGCTGCTTCCCGTGCGATGATCCTCCTAGGAGTGGTAACAATTCCACTCTTAACATTTTCGTAGGTCCATTCTTGGGATCGTATGTGGAGAAGAAAGCGTGAGAAGTATTTGAAAGAGTTAAGGCTAAAAGGACTTTAAAGCCTTGTCCTGCTCGGCGGCTCCTCTAACTGTGCAGGTCTCTAGAGGGGGAGCCGCAGACGGGAACGTGGAGTGTGACCCGAAACAGCTGCCCGGGCCTCAGCCTCCGCGCTGGACCTCGGCAAAGCCGCCGCGCACAAAACAGAGGGCACACAAAACCCCTACATGTGAGGCTTTGGTGGCAACAACTAAAGGTGGGAAAGAAATTTAGATGGCCATTGACCCAAATAGTGGAAATGCTTTTGGTAGTCAACCAAAGTCTCTCCAGAATATAGAGGGCTTTTTTTGTTTTTCTTTTGCATTGGTGCTCTCTGCTGCTCAAGTTTCTTGCAAACTCCTTAATTGGGCTCTTCTGGACGTGCAGGAAGCTCCTGGGCTTCTGCCCCGGCCTCGGAGGAGCCCTGCGAGGGTGGGATGCGAGGCTGCTGTGAAAGCTGCTGCAGACGGAGCCGTAACAACCCTCTCTCACTAAGGAAAAAAAAGGGGAGAGTGGGGGAGCAGATCGTTTCTGTTGTAATTAAGCTTCTGAAGAGTTTAGTTGGAGAGAAATTAGATTTATTTACATGCTGTTCAGTTGCTGATGAAGCACCAGCTATTTGGGAGGACTTGTAATTAACCCTAATTTATTTGATATGCTCTTCACTAGCCCCATTCCCTGTGTACTTTGCACTAGGTAAAAAGTAATAACTGCAACAAATTAGCCGTCCTAAAAAGGGAGACTTCTTTGCGGGGGCCTAGCCCTAATTTCATCCCTGAAATTAGTGAAGTTGCACTTTAGCATCTCAGTTGCTGACAATGAGGAAAAAAGCACACCTGAGGACTTTGCGTACCCAACCTTACACCGCAGGGTGAAACGTGGCGGGAATGTGGGAATCCGGCAGCGCGGGAACGCAGGACAGCTGCTGTGCCGGCAGCAAAAGGTGTCCTTGGTCCTGCCACTCCGCTCCCCACAAATGCAGCTTCGAGTCTGTTTCTAAAGCGCTTCCACTTCCTGCGTCCTCAACACATTACGCAGGCTGGCCACAATATTCATTAACTCGATACGGTTTTAAAATATTTCATTACAGTATCAAGCTAAAATCACTTAGCTCTTGTGATGGGTTTTCTCATTTAGCAGTTGCTGATGGCTCTGCAATGCTCCTGGTGCATGGGGTGCATCTGCATTTCTTTGCAAATCAAAAAGGCACTTCAAGTACAACAGGTTTACAGTCTCAGCACACAAGAAAGCCGTCCCCACGCTTCACGAGCGGCTTTGGAGGAGCAGCAGCCCTGACTCTTACTTCAGTTTCACACACAAAACCCCCTCAGTGCTGAACAACACATTTCATCTGCTTAGATGTCTTTTCTGAAAATAAGGGTGAAAAATGGGAGATAATTTAGCTCTGTTATACAGGTGTACCTACGCTTGCTTGTCACAATACAAGCACAGGGACGCAGGGAGCATTCGGGGAGGTGACAGTCCTCACATCTGCAACTCTACAGCTCTCTGAGCACAGAATATATGAAGAAAAAAGTGAGGAGAAGATGTGGAGTCCTGCTGCATCCTGTCCAGGAGGTGTTTTACCAATCTGGCTATTTGCCAGCACATACAGATTTCACCGTAAGCAAAAAATAAGTAAGTTTTTACTACAAGTTTCTTTTTTTTTATGAGATGATAGGCCAAATGCTGCTCGCAGTTATAGCTGCTTAATCCTGCTGATTTCGTATATGCTTCCTGAATGTTACTGTGGAAATCTGGCAATAAGCATATTTTGTTTAATATGATCAAGGAAGAGAAGCCAAATGCTTTTTGCACAGAACAATTTTCATTCATTTAACGGGATAACAGGATAAACGGTCATCTGTTTCGGACTTCTGGCCTAATGCAAAGACCTCAGTATGAGCTACTATCAAATAAAGTTCAAGTTTTCTCTCTTTCTGTGGGTGACACACATTCTGTACAAATTAATGACAGCATTGCAAGCTGACCCTCTTTTCACAAATATAACCTACTTGATTAAACCAACGATGCTGAAGTCACCCCTCTTGCAATGAAAGGAAAACGACAGATCGCATGTCTGCTCAGATACCATTTTTCAAAATTATTTGGAAGAAAGCTTCGGCTAAGAACAGTGACAAAAAAAACTGTCTAGCACAAGACGAGTTCAAGATTTTTAAAGGATCATCTCAAAAGAAAAGAGGCAACAGTGTCCCCCGTGCCCTGGGCGCGCCAGGGGCTCGCTCGGGTCCGGACAACGCGCTTCCTCTGCCAACGCCGGCCCGTAAAACCAAGGAGCGATCGCTCCTCCCACCCATACTTGTGAGAACTGCGTGCGCAGGTAAGGAAAAGTTCTAGGATTTTCTTTCTGTGAGCAGAGACAACCAGGATCTCCCTCGGCACGCACATAGCTCACAAAATCAGCCCACAGGAATTTCGTGCTGCTTAATCTAAACGTGGCCTCTACCCCGGCCCAGACTCGGCAACGACACCTCGGCCCCAGCTCCGGGCCCTGGGAAACCTTTCCAAACCAAGGGAGAACCGGGGAAAACCACCACCCTGCCTTGCCCGAACTGGTGCATCCTGTTGTCCACTCAAATACCCATCCGGGTAGCACCAACCGCTGCACAACCCCAAGCCTCGCACGAGCCCCTGTCCTGCTGAAACCCGCAGCAGACAGGAGGATAAAACCGTAGGGCCGGAGTGACCTGCGGCGCCTCCCGCCATGCTTCCCGAGGCCAGAGGCTCTCCAGCCTTGCCTGAAACAGCAGCGAGGGCCTCAAGCCACATCCACGCGCGGGCGGCCTCACTGTGTCACTGCTTTGCTTTATGCGGCCGAAAGCTTCCTCCTGAGAGGGAAGAAATTTGCCTATAGGTCCCTCCATTTTATGCCAGCAAATGACTCGCCTAAGAAATATTGCAGCTTGCAGCGTGAGGACCGAGGAGGGAAAGGGTGGGATGGCGCGGGAAGTGAAATGCCATCACCCCCAGCAGGGAAAATTCAGCTGAACACCCCGTTTTTCATTTGAGGTTTTTCATGAGTTTAATAGAAGAAAACGTAACAACAGAGTCACTAACCGGGATGTAAAAGTTTAAGAAAAAAAAAAAAAGTATTTGCTTTAGTTACAATGATGCAAGAAATTCTCACAGCACTCTTGGATTTAGCGCAAAAGGCAGCACTTGTGTATTGGTTTATTTGTAAAATATAAAATTTTCCCCTCTGCAGGAGGCTGGGAAATGAGAGCCTTGGGGTTTGCTGGAGAGGAGTCAGTCCCTTCCCCAAGTACGCTCCATAAAAGTTGCAAAGCAGCAAGGAAGGTGCTAGACCTTCCATGTCCAGAAAATCAAATTAGAAAAAAATATATTGCGTGGATTCACTTCAAATGCATCAAAGCTTCCAAGAAAAGTGGTTATTTTTCAGCCAAGTTACTATACTGCTGCTTAAATACCAATAAACTGAAGTAGTCCATCTTTATCAGTCACAAACTGCCAAGTTATCCTTAAGAAAATATGGAGCTCAAATGCGCATATTGTTCAGCAGCACTCACATTAATGCCATTTTGACTTTTCTATTTACATTTTTATTGCTAATTGATTTATTCCTTCCGGAGGAAACGTCTTTAAAAACGAGGCTTTTCCACGCATCCATCCCCCTTACCCTGCACTCCAGCTTCATTACCACCGCCGCAGAGTCGCCAAAATGAGATATTTCCTCATTTTTGGTGCTGTGCCCTTGAAGGCATCTTATTAGAAAAGACCATTTCTTAATTAACATTTTTGATCTTTAGTCTATTACCCCTCCCGGCGGTCCCGCGCGGAGGAGCTGCTGGCCCACTTCCGTGGCGTGGCGGGGGCCGCCGCAGGCTGCCGCCGCAGCCTGGGGGCTCCCTCCCCGCTGGGCTCCAGGAGCGCCGCCCGCCGGGCCCCGCGCGCTCTCCGGCCAGCGGCAGCCGTTTCCATCCAGCATTTCAGCACGTCTGTTTAATAAAGGCTTCGGCAGCCGCTCACCGGTGTTGGAGACAACACGCAGCACGCTCGCAGATGAGATCGGGCCACTGCGAGCGCCTCTTAAGTGCTTAAAATAAGTAGCAAAATTCTAAGTGGAAGATTTAGTGGTTCACCAACACGTGAAGCGTACGGGAACCACAAGGCAAGTCCCTTACATCATTTTACTTGCAAATAATTACAGCAATTACAATGTGCTAACTGGCAATTAACGTTACAGGCTTCACAACTCACCACAATTTTTTAAAACACGCTGTGGCCCGATGTAAATTGTCTCTTTGGTACTTCTGATTTGGTGGCTGTACTAGCTAATGGCTACACATTAGTTCAGCTGATCTCAGAGCAGAATTGTCCACGTGCCAGATAATTTAATTAGAGGCTTGATCTTGTCAGAGCTTTATGTAATGCAGACAGCGTTTCCAAGCGAAGTGCGTGTTTTTTTCATTTCTCTGCTCAGTGTTTAGCGAATGCCTAATAATTTACACTCACAAATGCCAAAGCCATCCACGGGGAAGGAGGCATGGCGAGTAAAACATGCAAACGTGCAGGGGTGTTAGCCACAGACTCAATGAATTCAGAAATATGTAGAGCAAGGCACATGGAGCACCTCTTCCATGCGCTCCCAGTCTCATGCCAGGTCTCTGCACACAGCTATTAAATCTTCATCGCGCTGCTGCTCAGCCTCAAAAAGACAAAGGTCACTTGTCTCCAAGTGAGAGCCATAGGGTATCTCAAATCTCATTATAAGTGGTCCCACTTAGCAGTTTTCTCATTTGAAATTATACACAACAAATATACGACCGCGAGCTGAGTTCGGTTTATTTGGACAATGACATCATGGTTCCTTATAGACCGTCCTGAAAAGGCTCCTTTAGACGCCGAATGACTGAAACACAAATCTATCTTCTGTTGTAGCAAACTGCAAGCTATGTTTGCTTAAAAATTCCTTTCGTTCATGAATATCTGGCCTTATTTTTTGGTTTTATGCGTTCTTACACCACGAGAGGCATGCTTTGTATACGCTTGCTCTACCGTAGGCTTAACAGTTAAGGACAGCAACTTAACCCAAGGTAGAGAGGTAACGCTTACTGAAGCATTTACATCAATGTTGGGTAAGACCCACTAGAGGTCCCTTCTAACTCAACCACCCTAGTTTCCTGTTCCTGAACGAAGAAAGATTATTTAGGCAAAATATCACAAATCTCACATAGTTCTTCACTGCAGTTTTGTATCAAGAGCCTTGCTCAGCCCAGAAAATGAAACCACAAAGTTTATGCCATTTGTTTTTCTTTTCCTACAACCTTGTTTTTAAGATCCTGTTTACTCTCAGGAAGGCGATCCACCACTGTGGTGTTACGTTTTATTGATTTTTCTCCTTTAAGCAAGAGGCCAGTGTGGTTTACTCTGCGATTCCGATTACACTTATTCAGGCTGGGAGCTTTGAGCTACCAGGTGAAACTGCAACGTGCAAACTAGTCAAAGACATTCCTGAAGAAATTGTTCTCCAGGAGACCTTCCTCCAGCCGGCTAATTGCACAGAGGTGGAACCCGCGGCCGCCGCTTGGCCAGCCCCGTGCGCCCCCTCGCTCCCTGCGGCCGAGCGGAGCACGGCGGGAGGGCCAGGCGGCGGCCCGGAGCCACGCGGGGCAGCCCGCGCTCCTGCACCCCGGCGCGGAGCCCCTCCGGACAACGCGCCAAGCGGGGACAACGGGAGAACCTCAGCTTCCCGGTACAAATATATGGCTGTCTGGAGACGGAGAGCGAGAGGTGGGAACAGGGGGTAGGAAGACGCACTTTCTACCAGGTCAGGGGGCTTAACTGGCACTTGCAAAGCACTTTGAGGTCCTACCTAAAAATGCCTCACTGAAATAACCTCTCGAAAGCACAACTTGCCAGCCCATCCAGTCTGCTTCTGTCCTAAAAGCCGCAGGATTTTAGCGAGTCCTGAGCCCAGCAGAATTGGGTGAACTAGGGATGAGGAAGACCTCTTAGGTCGCCTTATCCGTCGCGCTGCCAGGCGAGATTGCTCCTGCAGCTTTCAAGCGCGTCACCCGCCCTGGATTGAGGATGACCCCCGTAATGGCAGATAATGGCCCGGCCTCTCAGCTCTCACTAGTAGGAGATGTTTCCTGACATTCCACCTAGGATCTCCTTTGCTTCCTTTCAGCCCATTACTGCGAGCTAAGCCCCAGTGGACCATCATAAACAAGAGATATAATTTTCATAACAAAAAAAAAAAAAACTCACAGGAAATGTTCATCCAAACGCACCCCTTTGCCTGGGCAGCACCACAGGAAAGGTGAAGAGCAGGGAGGGCCGCTCCGGCTTCGAGCTCTCCCGGCAGCGGGATGCACGGCACCCCTCGGCTCTCCCAGGCCAGGTCTGCCTGGCAATTGAAACCACCTCTCAAGAGCCCAGGAAACGCATGGCAGCTTGTGTCAAGGGAGCCTTTATGTCCTCCCCCATTTTACCATGGAAATTAATTCTCCTCCTCAACACTATCATGGCAACTTGCCCAATTAACGTTTCTAATAGTATTTTCTAGGAAATGCCATAATACACCATACTACTCATATAACTGTGCCACATCACAAAAACTCAAGCCTTCCCAAGGAAAATGAAAACCCTACTTCAGACAACTGTGTGTCCAGCCACGTGCCCAGCATCTACCAGGTCAGAGCCACCATCCACCTGGAAAGCCTCTGCGGCTCTTTATTTCTTGCCAGCTTTTAGTTGGGCTTTGGCCAGGCCCAGGGCAGACGTTTGAAATGAGAGACAGCCCTGGCTACCCTGCATCCAGGCGTCTCGTGCTCCCGGCACCGCGGTCCTGGGAGCACTGCGGAAGCTCCTCTCGGACCTCGGACCAGCCACGCAGAGAAGAAACAGAGGCTGTTTTCAAAATCCCCATGAGAAAACAGATCAACTAAGAAATATCCTAGCATATTGAGACAATATTCTACTAGGAAAGTTATCAAAGTCTCTTATCATAGAATCATAGAATCCTTAAAGTTGGAAGGGACCTTTAGAGATCATCCAGTCCAACCCCCCTGCACACGCAGGGTCACCTACAGCATGTGGCTCAGGACTGCATCCAAGCTGGTTTTGAAGATCTCCAGAGAAGGAGACTCCACAACCTCCTTCGTCAACCTGTTCCAGTGCTCTGATCTTTGCTAGTAAAGTTTAAAGGTTTAGGTTTTTGGGAATCCTTGCATACTTGAGCCAGAATCTTCTAGTATTGATTTACTAATGAAATCGGCTTTTAAAAGATTTCTTAGTTTGTAAGGATGCTCAGAAAGGGTGAAGAGCTCCTGGAAGATGATGCTTGCCAAATTGGGACCTGCCTTTTCAACGCTCTGCAGCGCAGGGAGAGCTACAGGATCTCATTCTGGGAGGATTTCTTAGCATTCTACCATTGAAAGGTTAAATGAGACAATATCTGGACCGTGCCTGGCTCACAGAAGCACCTCGGGGACGCAATCCATGCCAGTGGGCACCCTGCGGTGTGGACAAGCCTGGGAGTACGAGGAGAAGACCGAACTTCTCTGTTTTACCGGCCGCAGAAGGGGAAAAGCGAGGCGGGAGAAAACATTTGCTGTGGCGTAACCAGATAAACAGGAAAGGGGAAAGAGAGGTGAAGCCCAGTCCCTTGCTAGGGTGCATCTCCGCTCACTTCACAAAACCCAGCCCTCTCACCCAGGGCTCCTTCTGCAACCAAAACCAGATTTAATGCTACAAAGAGGTGCCTCTTCCGCAGGCCTGAGTGAAAGCCGGGATTCACAGAGCTGTGCAAAGCTGCAGCGTGGGCAGAGCGAGCGGCCGCAAGGCTTCGCACTGTCAGTTAGTTCCTCCAAAGCTGCTGCCACCGCTTCCCCACTGCAGCTCTTCCTCCTGCGATACCTGCCCGGCTGCCGCGGCAAGAAGCTGCCCTTTTCTCACCAAAAACCCAGAGCAAAGGAGCCCTCGTGCTACTCACCCCGCGTGCCCCAGCTCTTCCTCGCACAGACCCTACCTGGCAGCTGCGTCGCTTAAGGGAGATCCCTCCGCTCACCTCAGAAAGGTGACGCGGGAGACATGGGATTTGGGGCTCTATTTGCTCCAAACAACTCATCTCAACTTCCCCAGGGCCTCACAGCCAGGCTAATGAGAAACTCCCCAGCAGCCCCCACATAAAATGCTTTCACGGGTCTTTAAAAATGCCTTAAGTTCTCTCTATATTTAGTAAGACTTTCTACTTCTTTAAAGCGTCCCCTGTTGCTCCTCAGGATAATACTCCCGTGATGTATTGCAGCAGCAACGCAGCGCTGCACCGCCACGGCCGAGCCGCACTAATATTACATCCTATTTTCCTGCCCTTGGCTGAGGGGCGGCACCAAAGCCCCGTGCAAAGCGGGGCAGCCCAGCCCCACGCCAGCTGAGCCATCTGCACCCGCGGCCTGGACCTGTGCTCGCCCACTCTTCCTCCAGCTTGGAAGATGAGCGCCTCCTTAGCACCGTGACGTTACCCACCTGCTGCTCAGCAGCAAATGAAGCCCTGGGGTTAGGTAGAGGAAAGGACAAGCATTTTTTCTCCTTCGTTTTACAGTAAGGAAGGAGCATTTACAAAGGCCGGGGCGGAAGGAAACTTGCGCGATGCCCTTTTGTTAGAGGCGGCTGCTGGACACGGACATTGTTCTCCACTGCACCGGGGCAGCTGCTGCCTCCTTATATGTTTTCCTGGTTCTCCAAGTTAATACACACAGCCCTAAAGTTGCAATTACAAAAGAAAAAAAAAAAATCTCATAAATCTATTTCTAGCTGCATTTTGAGTAAATTCCTAAGCATGAGTCACTCAGCACTGCAGTCCTGCAAAGCAGGTCAGTCCCCTGCTCTGGTTTCACTAGCGCGGAGCACTGGAGCCAAAGGCAGCGCCAACGCGCCCACCTGGAGCAAGGGCACTGCTCCAAGCGGGCAAGCAAGCCGGGCCGAGCCCCAGGGGCCGAGGAGGAGAGCGGAGGGAGCCCCGCACGAGGCCGCCAGCATGTGCAGCAGCCCGAGCGCACAGCAACCCTCCCAGGGCCCTCCGAGGGGAAAAATGTGGCTTTGAAAGTGCCGCTTTGTAATCCAGGATTTGTGGCAAGTTACCAGTTTTATGTCCAGAGCCCTGGGTTCATTTTTAGACACATTTTCTTGGCAAATAAAACCAGAGCTCTGGAGCCGGACAGCTATTTATGTCCTCGGTGCAATTAAGTGAAAGAAATCTCACCAACAGATAGAGAACTCGGATGCTGGTGCCTGACACCTTGCCCTGCAAGTGTGGAACAAGCTGGAGTCTGATCGAGGGAATGATGGGATAAGCGCACCGACATCCCCACCACCACGGACTGCCCTTGCACCAGCACAAAGCATTTCTGTGTATCTTACACTGCCTTCATGAACAAAACAGGCTATAGCAATAAAAGCCCCTTCTCTCTCCACAGCCGCACCAGTATAAATATTTCTCTATGCTACTATTAAAAAAATCTTTTAAAACTTAAACTCCACCTGACGTTGCTGCTCCCCAACACGCCAGGGCTGCTGCTTGCGCCGGCGAGGACAGGGGCTGAGCAGGAGTCCCTGTGAGCGTGTGCACACAGAGATGCACAAACACGCGCAGGACAAGAAGGCAGAAAAACATGTTAATCCAAAACATCTGGCAAATGCTTCAGAGTTAGCAAGTCCAGTTTGGAGCCTTTTGCCTTTTGTTTGTTTTTTCCTTTTTTTTTTTTTTTTTTTTTTTTTTTTGCCTGGGAAGGGCTAAGGAAGGGGCAGCAATGCTGCAGGGCTCTCATCCTGGGCCAGGGAAAGCCCGGAATGGGCAGTGGAGGCATGTTTTTCCACCCCTTATTGAAGTTCAACTGGAGCTAATACAAACAGGAAGACCATAAAAGAGCATAATGAAAGCCCCGCAGCCCGGGAGCGCGGGCCTGGCTTTGCGTACGGGCAGGAGCTGCACAGCGCTGTACATCACGGCCGCTCTGCTTGCCCTGGACAGCAGGCCCAGCTCATTCGGGGAACCCCTTTCCCAAGTTTGTTTTACTCACAGCATCCTCCCCAAACCATCCAGGAACCCCAGATTCCTGCACTTGCCACAGACACCTCTTTGAGCCTTGGCCTCCCTTAAACTTAACGGGACGCGCGGCAGCAAGTATTCGCTGTCAGAGCAGAGGGGAAGCACCAGCCTCTCGGGGGGGCCTGCGGTTCTCAGGGCAGCCCCGAGCTATTGAGAGCACGGGACCCGTACGAAGGGCCCCAGACTCCAAATCCAAAAATACTCTGAGAACTTTGTAAGCATTCAAGGCGTAAAATGCAGTAAAATACCATCACACGCAGCACAAATGGTGAATTAAGAGGTAGTTGGTCACTTGCCCCAATGTTAGATGTAGCCTTACCCTAACAGTTGCGTTATCAAGATGTCTAACACAAATACAGACAAAATTGCTTTATGCCATTCAGTCTCCTGAGCCCCCTTTCATTCAAATACCCCATGTAACAAGATGAGCAAGCCCCAGACACGTTAGAGTTAGTGCTATGGACAGACAAAAGCTGGTTCGAATGCTAGACCTTGCCGCCGCGCCAAGGCACCGCTTCTGTTCCCCAGCCTCGACAGCGCGCTCCCGTTTCCGCCCAAAAGAGCAGTACACACATTGCAGTTGAGGCTGGAGTTTAAGATTCCTATTAAAGTCCCTTTTATGCAATTAGATTGGAATGAATGTGCAACAGTGCCCATTGCAGAAAACTTCAAAGCAGTTATACTGGAGAAATCACAACCCGCTCCAGTGTGCCCACAAGAAGGAAGAACGGCCCTCCAGAGGATAAGAGTATATTAGTCTCTGTATGTAATAGATTTTATTGACCATATGGAACTGATATAAAAATTGTGTTGCAGTGGGTAGTCTTGGATTGGAGACAGGAATGTGACACACAAAATACAGTTCCTGTAAAAAGCCTGGCAGCTTTCTGGCAGTTTTTTCAATCAGAAGAACCTAAAATATTTACCTGATTGAGTCACCGATGAGTCCCAGTTCAAAGCAAAATCTGACGATTCGCCCTCCTCAACTGAAAAAGAACAGAAATAAGTTGTGATCGACAAAACAAACAATTGGAAAGCAAAAAAATATGTCTACTATGACTTTAAAGCATTATAACAGACTTCTGTACAGCAAAAAAGAACAAAGTGCCTTCTGTAAAATAATTCATAAGGTAGAAATTTAGTTTAAAAAAGCAGGGAAAAATCTATTAAGTATGGAGTTTCTGTCTGCAGCTGCTAGAGGAACAGGTGAGAGTAAATTCATGTGAAAAACTTAATAGAGATTTAATTATCACTGTGTGCTAAGCATGCACATTTGAAATGTTCTATGTTCCCACACATACAAAATTCCCATTGCAAATGCAGAGGTTGTTTCTGAAATCAATCCTTTATTGGATTAAAGAACTGTCCTATGAAGGGAAAATTGCCTGACTCTCGTCATAGCAACATACTGTCTTGTTAATAGCATTAAAAACTGAAAAAAAAATTTTTTTTTTCCAAATCTTGGACTCCAAAAGAATTATTACGATGTACAGCCATGTTCAGTAACGTGGTAGCCATAAATAACTGTACTTAAGCGGCTGATGTGAAAGCTGTCAGAGCCAGGTGCCCCGCGCTTGCAAGTGACACACACAGTGTTCTGCCTGTTATGAGTCACAAAATTGTACGCGACTCTTGATACGCTCTTGAAAATAGCCACAAGATCAACTGACAACAAACCGGCTGCATAAGAGCCCAGCGCTGCTCCTGCTGCTGTCGGAGGTGCCGGTGCTGCAGCCAGACCATGTGTCTGGAAAGCTGCAGCTGCAGAAATCTTACCACCCTTCCTTAGGACCACAAAAAGTTTGTCAGCATCATCCTCCTACTCCATCACCATGGCACCCAAAGAGTGCGAATAACGGGTCTGTATTTCCTAAAGAAAAGCAAGGATTCTGCGCACTGACGGTCTCCAGCCCTTTGCTGTCGATGCAGCTGGATCCACGCGGAGGCTCCGCACAACCGCCCACCTTGCTGCGGGGCTTCTGCCCAGGGACTGCCCACGGCCTCAGCCACGCCGCCTTGGTTCTGGCCTTTCCCCTCTCTCTTCACCCCGCGAGGAACTCGGGTTCCTTTGCGCTCGCCCGTGTGGGTGACGCCAGTCGGGGGCATCGCTCGGACACTCGCGACCGAGAGGCTGATGCAGCCCGGCTGTGTTAGGGGCGCTGGGGCTCGTGCGGCGCAGGGCCGCGGCGCCTCCAGCCGCCCAGCGCCACCGCGCTCGCTCCGGCTTTAGCCGACTCTTAAGAGCAAAATTCCAGGCACAATTATCCTTGGCCTGGCTTCACTTTTACACAAGTATATCCTATTTTAACATTAAAATTTAAAATTGTAACATACAAATACCTACATTTTGGAATTTTGTTTTTCCCCCCAAATCCTTCAAGCTTAGTTAATGCTTTACAGACCTTCCTCAAACAGACAAGTCAAATGTTTTAATTTCATTTTATCTTTGATCAACTTTTAGTTGATTTTCTTGGATTTTTCTTACATTACTGTTTTTGCACCGGGCATTTCCTTACACTTTCTCTTGGAAAGAAGAGTCCAAAAACACCACTCTGCTGAAAACACATCACAGTGTTAAACTCAGCCGTAGTCAAAAGGAAAGCCACAAACCACGACTGGCCACCCGCGGCTCTCGTCTCAGATGTTCTCCAGTAATGCTCCCCTGATTGCTAGGGCGCTGGTGCCGCAGGCTCCACGGTTTCGGCTCCTGGTGCTCTGGGAAACTCCGTTGAGGACTCGGCCGCACGGCCACGGGGCTGCAATCGCCGGAGCTCTGCTGGCAGGGACACCACTGACCTAACACCGATCGCTGCCAGGGAAGACGTTACCCCATCCCAGCAAGGTGAGGCCGTCAAGCTTCGCAAGTGAGCAAAGGCCCCGCAGTAATTCAGACACACATGCGCATTCCCACATCCTCCTACCTCGGCTCCGAAGAGCTCTAGGACCAGCCTAGCAGCTGCCCTAATATAAAACTCCATAGTGTGCTAACAGGCAATGGGGAGGACCCCCTCGAAACAGCGCTGTTAACGGGGCCGTGCTCGGGATCGGGGCCATGCAGGCATCCACCCGGAACCTCTAGAAACACTAAGTAAGGAATCTTTGAGCACAGAAAACGCTGGTGCCACTTTGAACTTTGGAGGATCTTGCCAGATTTCGTTCATACCAGAATGCTCTTACGTAACTACCGTCAACCTCACCAGTTCCTGGGTATTATTAGCCTGTAACAAAGACACCAAGATTCACAGCCTTCCATCGGAAGAAATACCCCGGCACCAGATCCCCGCTGTGAACCGCGCCCAGGACGCACGGGCTTTTCCCCGCCCCGGCTCTAGGCGTTCTTACACAGAGCTCTGCGAGCGCCCACAATCTCCAAGCACCTTTGCTGCCTTTCCGAGCTGCGCTTGGCAGCGATGGCCGTGCGGCGCCGGTCCTGCCGCCGCAGCTGATTTCACGCTCACGGCTCCGCGGGGCATCGCAGAGCACTGCGGGGCACCGCAGAGCGCGCCTAGCCCTGCCACACGCAGTGCCCTCACCGTTCCCATGAAGTCCAAGCAGATCCCGGACTGTGAGCTGGGGAGTTTCCAGCTGCTGGGCATGGCAGGAGCACAAAGGATGTTAACAACCTTTACAGCTGAAATAGCCTGGCGTTCCCCATGCACAGCTCCAGCCTGTTATTCTGAGCGGGCTGGTAGGCAGCTCCATCCCAGGGGGCCGATTCTGATCCCTGACGGCAGCGGGAGCACAGGGAGCGACACCTCCTCCTCCACCAGCTCCTGCAACGGGATGCGCGGCCCAGCGCTGGGCCGGGACCTGCAGCCATGTCTAAGAGTGGTGCACAGCCAGGAAAGGAAGGTTTGGAAAAGGCTACTCTGGTGCAGAGGCTGCCTAAACAGGTTACCTCCAGGGCAGGCTTAAAGCTTTCTCTGTCTCCTGCTTAGATGTCCCCGTTAGATTCCCCACCTGATAATATCTGTGAGATAAAAATCTTCCAAATGCAAAAACCCATAAAGTAGCAGCGAGATAGAAAGTAGCTGTAGAAAAAATAAAAAGTTGATTTCATTCATATATCTTTTTGGTTAACAGGGAAGAGGGGCTGCCGAGCTGCGGCTGCTGCCCAGGAGCCCAAGGCCGCTCGGCAGCCCACAGGAACTGCCTGTGTCTCCCTGCCCCGGCCCCCTTCCAGGGGGACATTCCCCATTTTGCCCTGGGGCACCGCGCTCCTCCCTCACATGCTGCGCGTGGCCGCTGCCTCGTACCGGCCGGTGGAGGACACGCAGCACCCAAAGGAAGGGGCCAGGAGCGTTTCGGGCCGGGGACCCGGACCCCTTTCCTCGCTTTGGAGAGGGGCCTCGCAGCAGCGCGCGCCAGCCTGGCCGTGTTTACCAGCACCTGTTTGTGCTTCGCTCCTCAGCGGCAACAAGGCGCCGCTTCCCGCGGGAGCCGGGGAGGAGCGCAGGGAGACACAGCCTTCCCGGAGGGACCGAGTCCGCGGCACAGCCGCCTCCTCCCGCGCGGAGCGGCCCCTGATCCTCTCCTCCGGCACAGGCGGCGCATGCAACACGCGGTGGCCTCGGGCCAGGGCTTTTTTTTTTTTGCCCCAACCTTAAATAGGACCATTATATCTTAGTCCTTTCATGGGCCAGCAGGCCAGGGAGCGAGACAAGAGGGCTTACTGACATGGCTTATTTAGCCGAGATTTGCACAAGTCCTCTAGCTGCTTTTCTCCAAAGTCAGACCCCGGGCTTGGCAGTGATTGGGGTTTTTGCTGGCAAACGCGGCCTTTTTGTGCGAAGGAGGGAGGAGTGGGGAAAACCCAGACTGCTGTGCTCTCCGGTCAGGGGACAAAAAGAAAGAAGAAAGGGAGAAGGATGAGACAAATGGGGTTGAATTACAAAGGAGAGCAACAACAACAAAGAGTTAGGAACAGAAAAAGATGTGAAGATGATAAAGGAGAGCAAGACCAACAGCAAAATAAGGTAGCACTAGCAGGTTTATGCAAAGAAGATCTAATTATGGGTGGCTAAATCCTCCAGGACATTAATATTCCAGCGTAATGTGTCTAGTTTCCTCCTTTCCAGACATGGCAGGGAGGAAATGAGAATCACTTAGATACACTGTTTAATGAGCAAATGATGGACGATCACCAAACACAGCCTGCCTGATAAGTATCCATTAGCTTAAACTTGCACTGTAAATCTGCGCTCGCGGGCCTGGCTCCCGCACGCCGCGGGGAAACTCAATGCAACGGCAGCACGAGGAAGGGCTTCTTCCGAGCAGGAGCCTCATCCCTGCGGGACGAGGAGGGTTGCAGGACACGCACGGAGGCGGCCGGCAGCCCGTCCTGCAGCCCCTAGCGCCCCTTCTCCACGTGCTCCTATTTAGCTTTTGTTTTGCTAGTGCAGACGCTTCACTGGAGACACATATTTCCCACCAAAATCTATTATGTAAATAAATACAAGCACAGAGGATAATAAAATGCAGCCAATGTTTCAGCTTGCTCTCAGGGTCAATGTTTTACACACACAGCAGCCTAAGGCCACAGTTTTTAAGACCTGACCCATGGGTGCACCCACTTCACACTTGTGCAAATTCAGAAACACCATAAAAGTGAAGGTTTCTGGCGAAGGTTATTGTACACGGAGCACCAGGACGTTATTTTTTTTCCCTTTTAATTAACGCACGTGGTATTTCATCAGCGCTGCCTTCAGGCGCTCAGACGTGGTGCTGAGCGGTGCGGCGCTATGGCCTGTGCGCCGCATGCGCGGGCAGGAGCGCGTCCCCCGCCACCGCGCGGGGCAGCCCCGGCTGCGCTCCCCTCGCCCGCCCCACGGGCATTTCTACAGCAACTGTCCCCATAGCAGCTGCGCATCCCTTCCGAACAGGGCTGCGGGTAGGGCGGCTGTGCACGGCTCAAGCGGAGCACAACGGGGGAATCCAACACTCCCCACGTTGCCACTAAAAAACCACGCATGTTACCGCAGCACCCGAGCGATCAAGCATTTTTGTTCCATCCCGAATGCCGCTGCAGGGCAAAAGCAGCCATGGCAAACACAGCCATGCATTGAAACCATAGTGATTCACTGGACAAGGTAGAAGAAGGAAGAATTAACACAACAGCAATTCAAGGGAATTAACACAACTGCAATTCAAACCAGAATTTCAATTCTGTAGGTCAAATTTGCTATTTGTGATCTTTTACTCTTTTACTCCACTAAAAAAAACAAAAGCTGCCCAAAGACAAAATGACGATGAGAAGGAAACACGAAATGCATAACAGACCAGAGGCTGCCAGGTACAAAGCCCAGGCTACTACTCAAATATTTGCGATTTCTTCCACCTTTCTCCAGCCCTGAGGTGGAGAGGTTACCCTAGTGAAGGCTCTCTTGCCCTCCAAGGCATTTCTGGAGGATCACAAACACCCCATGAGTTAAAGTACAGCAATCTCAGCATCATCCCCTAGGGCCGCGTTTCGGCAGGTTTTGGGCTCACGAGGTGGGACGGGAGCCCCGAGAGCAGCAATTCTCTCTGTGGTGCCAGAACCAGCGTTGGGTGACACAGCACCAGAGCTCAAGCAGGGGGACCGAGCAGGCCAGGGGCTGCCAGGGGGGCCCGTGGGGTTTCCTCAGCACACAGAAATTACTACAATGAAATTGTCTCCAAATGAAGCTAAACCCCACGAAGTTCAAACAACCTGAGCTTGCGCTGGGGGCTGCAGAATTTCACCGAGTCAGATTTATTGTGTGTTTTGCTTCTCCAGCAAGAAAGAGGCAGGAAAGAGCACTATTGTACATTTGGGCTATAAACTTTCTCTGCAAACAAGACACCTAATAAAGCAATTCACGTGTGCCAGCCCTATCTCGAGGCTGTCAATAAGGATACTGAAGGGTAACACCTAGCACGGACTGACAACGCAAATGAAGAAAGGGGAATGTTTTGGAAATTAATTTTACCTAAGCTTTTAAGTGGAAATAACAGCCAAGCCAGGAAATAACAAAAGTGGTCAACTAGGACCTGCAGAAGGGCAGATGGGGCCACGATTCCTCTCACTACCTCTTACTTGCCCCACTGCATGGCGGATGCTCTGCCCTGGTCCTTCCCGTCACTGGCGCTGGCTATCGCCGCAGCTCGGTCACGAGACTCTGACCGAGCGCGATTCTGTAATAGCGACACAAAGAAAAACACGCCCTGCGATGGTCAGACAGGAGCCAGGTCCCTGCAGATCCTCCTGCCGCGAGTGGCCTCTTCCTCGGCACCGTGGCGATGAAGCCAGCGCTGCCCCTGCCCTTGGCGACTCGGGTGTTGCTCTCCGGCGCCGCGGGCGCCCGCGAGCCTCGGCCCCAGCGGACGCCCCGCTCTACAAACGGCCCATTCATCACTGGGGCCATTAATCACGGCCGGCAAGAAAACCTTCCACCGGATTTCTACACCTCCACCTAAAAAAATACACCGAGTTTCACTGCTAATCCTTCAAACTTGGGGATTTTGTTTAACTGCTCGTCTATGCTTCCAGAGTAGCTAGCGCAGGAAAAGGGAAAAGAGAGAAGGCTTTTCCTGACCGGCCATTTTAATTAGAGCTATGAGGGCTTGGAAAAACCCATCTGGTGAGTGGAGCTATTTCCCCCTGGCCCCTCCTCTTTGATGCTGGCCCCGAGAGCAAGAGAGATCTCCAGCAGCAGCAAGGAGCAGGGCTGCGAGGGCTCCCTCCTGCTCCGGCCCCATCCCTGACGGCCCAGCCGGGATGCTCCGGCTTCCTGAGCAAGCAACGGGCTGCTTGGAGCAGCGGGTCGCGAGCAGAGAGCTCGCTCGGGCTCCTTTGTGCATGCGAGCGCGCGCCTGTGTGTGGTAATATTCCCCGGGCACGCTCATTTTAATACTGTTTTCTCCCCAGATGAAAATATACATATTCTTATTAAGGGGAAAAAAAAATGTGCAAAGTATAAATTTGCATCTATGATCATTTCTGGTTCATAAATTGTATTTTAATAATAAAACAATATACTCCTCTGCACTGCCTTTTAAACGCTAATAGAAAGGTCTGCCTTATTTGCACACAAGCATGCAGGTTTTGAGGACAAAGCACACAAGTGGTATAAAACAAATACCGCGAATTAAATAAATGGCTGAGAAGAGTGGGTCCAAAAACAAGTACGCGGGGAAACCAGCACCTACTCCCGAGGTTTCCTCACACGGAAGGACCCACGTGAGCAGCCGCAGCCTCCGCGCGGGCGGGCGCCCAGGCTTCCCCACCGCCGCCTCCGCAGGGCGAGAGAAATTCCCCAGTCGAGGCGTTTCCCCCCCGAAAGACAGTGTTTGTTAGCAGCATTAGGGCAAAAGAAATTATAGGGAAGGGGAGAAAGTTTTATAGATCATATCTACTCCTTCGCAGCGCCAGGTTTAATTCGAAGAAAAACCAACCCGGCCACCATAAAGTGGAAACTGATATTTTTTATGACCCCTTAACAACCTGTCCTTAGTGCTAACATACCATAAATAAATTTCAACATCTTGTTACACACATAGTTCGTTTTAAACAAGGCTAAAAGAAGAACACAGCTCTTGATGAAAACTGGCCCTCATACAAAAAAGAGGGGGAAAGCTGGCTTTTAAAATTTTATTCCAAACCCTGCTTTTCTATTCTTAATATACTCACAACCTTTCTCCTGAAATAAAACATAGAAAGAGTTTCCAAATATTTTAGAATTCTGAATGGATTTCCCCAGTGTAACAGTAATAATATTTTTACAGTTAAAAGATCCACTGATTAAATAACTGTGATTTGTGTACTTAGAAAATTCATTAGAGCAGACATTTCCCGACATTTTTAGATTTATTTATTTATTTAGCCTAATTTGGGTACATTACTTCAAAAGAATGCTTAGAGCTTCCCAGTTCCTTAGTCACTCACTAATAACATCTAATAATTAATAAAGACATGTAAATTCTTAACTCCCAGAACTATTCCAAACTTACTATCTGTACGCTTCATGTCATGTCTCACTTATAGATATCTGCATTACTTTGTTTCGTAAAACGCTGAAGGGACACGGACTTATCTCGCTCCTCCACTGCGAGCGAACGGGCAGGCGAGCGGCAGCCGCGGAGAAGCCGGAGCGAAGCCGGAGCAAAACCCCTCTGCGGGGTGTCCAGGAGTTTTCAGGGTGATGGAGGAGGAGCCTTCTAGCGAGTCCTCCAAGCCTGAGCCCTTTTCCCTAAGGTCTGCCATGACCTGCCGAGTGCCCAGGGCAGAACCGGCCCAGCGTCACCGCGACTGCTAATTCACGTTGGTGCCGGGGCTTTGGGAGGACGGGCGGGTCGGGCGGACGCCAGCCGAGCACGTGCTGGCCAGCGGGCTCACCCCGCGACCAGCGCGGGGCAGGCAGCCGTCCTCCTCCCGCTCCCAGGCTGCTGGCTGAGCAGCGCGAAACCACCCTGTTTCATCAAGGCCAGCGTTCGTGACACTCTCTCTTGGCGAGTGGCACACACAGATGCATTTTCTTAAATAAAGTAATCCCAGTAACTCTCCTGCACAGAGGGAGAGCCAAAGTTGCCGACAACGCAGGTTTGGGGGAGGAGTTTAATAAAAACGTTCCAGCTTATAAACAGAATGTTTCCTTCTTAAGTTTTCCAAACGATTCCTGCATCCGTGGGCCCAAGCGCGGCCCTGCTAACCTGCCGCACGCGGGCCGGCTGCAGGCGATGGCCGCTCCCCCGTCCCTGCCGGCCTCGCCGGGGTCGCGCTCGTCACCACGGAGCGAGCAAGGACAGGGCCCTCGCTGCGCCAGGCCCCCACCCGCAGCCGGCCTGCGAGGGGAGGCAGGGAACGCCGTCGGGAACGGGCACGCGGCTCAACACGCTCCTGCTCCACTCCCCTTCGAGGGAAGCCCAAAACCAGCGCTTCCCTCAGCCAGCCCTGCCGCGAGCAGGACGCGCCGCCCTCCCGCCTCGCCGGCTACCGCGCTCTCCGCTGAAACATCCACGCTGCTCTCTACCAATTCACCCACACGCTTGGTTTCTACTTCTTATTTCCTGGCAAGACCCGACGATGACTAAGCAAGCCACAAAGTTAGAAGCAAACCGCAAAGTTTAAAAACTTTACTCATCCTTAAGCGCTGACAGCAGGCAGGAGATTTCGGTAGTTCTGAATAGTCACGTGGATGATAAAGCCTCACATCCGTCCACCAAAATCACACAACACACAAGACCAGAAAGCTTGAGACTTCAAGTTATTTAACAGCATACAGCATCTTAAGACCTATTGAGAACTATGTGGTGTTTTTTTTTGTTTGTTTTACATTTTTAAGCAAAGAGAACAATTAGCCAGCGTTCCCAAGGCGACCGCCGTGCGGCTCCTCTCGAGTCTGCGACACAAGCCCAGACGTTTCTGCTGGCCTTTCCAGAGCACAGAACAGCTGCAAGAGCTGATCCTTCTAATGCTCCAAACGGAAAAAAAAAAAAAATAAAAATGATGCCACCCTCTTTCAAAATACTGGAGACATCCAACGTCCCCAAAGAGCATACTGCTACTCTAAAGAAAGTGAATGCACTGCTAAGCAATACAAAATCACAGTGAAAAGCCTTAAAGTTAGTCTTTCATACCTGTGCTTATGTGATAGATGTTGCTAAAACCCACAAATCTCTCTCATAAACACCACCATTCCACTGCTGTGGAAAATATGGTGTAACAGGAGAAAAGTTACCGCAAAATTATAGAGCCCAACTTGCGAGTGGCTGCTCTCACTCGGATCGTGTCCCGCGCTGCTCCCCGCACCGCGGGAGGAGACCCCGGCCCTCTGCTCTGCGCGCAGCAACACTGCTGGCTGCAGAAACGCGCTCTTCCCTGGTAACGCGTGTCGTCGTGGCGAGGTTTGGGGTTGTAAGATTGCATTACTCTGAAATAGCTAGTAAAATGTCACGTAAACTCCAACTGGAACCCCACAGATGAACGTTACTTGTTATCTGCTACTGCTAGGTCGCCACGAAAACACCAGCTGACGGGTTAGCTCGGCGAAACCCCACACGCTTCTGGCAGACAAGAGATGTTTTCAAAATTAAAACAGATTTAATAAGCAAAGGGTGCAGCACAGTGTCTTGAACAGCAGCTTTACATTATAGCACAAGTCTCCTTGAGCTGAGAGATCATTTGTTTAAATTGCACGATTACGTGCAATGATCCTGCTCTTATAAGATACAATCCAACGTTGCCACTGGGGCAGAGAGCAGAAAGCGACACAGAACTCTAATGAGAAAGCAGAAATATCGCACAACTCTGGCAATAATACAACATCAGGAGAAATGTCACTCGCCTGCTAAAAAACTGTGCTGGAATCACCTTGTGCTATGACAGCTGTTAACATTGATTGTTTAGTCACAGCATATCAGCTATAGGTGCCACGTGCTCGCGTTTGGGTGTACAGCATGGAATTAGTCCCCAGCACTTCACGCCACTGCCTCCTGCCACTCTACGCTTTCTGAAGCCTCAGACTCCAGTCCATCTATATAAAATCAGATTATTTTATTTTCAAAGCAATAAGGATTAGATATAATTTATGTCAAATCTGTCAAAAAGGGTATGGTATTAAAGCACATTCTTACATTTTTATGGTCTGAAATGGAAGCAAAAAAAAAATAATAAGATTTGAGAGCTAGAAAAATGAAATCATTTACCAGCAAGTGAGAAAGCAGTTTACACATGCAGTACAGAAGTATTCTGAACACATCCTCTGGGGCTAACAGCAAGCATAAGTACTCACCTTTTCGTCAAATTTTTATTCTACAACTTTTTAATAGGAGAATGGTAGATTTTATCTCACTATACTTAATTGCGCTTTAATGCGGGAAGAAGGACAGCCAGCTCCCCAACGAGTAGAGGCTGATGGAAAGCGCTGCGCTGGTTCTGCTGAAGGTGTTTCCTGGCCACCTCCATCATGCAGATGTGCACAGACACCTCCACGGCATTCACTCCTGGGTCCGTGCTCAAGTGAGCAACGATTTCCTTCAGCCTAAAAACGAGGCTGCAGGAGATGCCTGCAAGGTGGCCGGATCCAGGAAGCCCCCTCTCCAAAGCAAGAGGAGGAACCCAAACATGACCATCTCCCTGTCACGTCCACTTGCTCCAAGTCATCTCCAACGTCCTTCTCTTTCTAGAGTAACAGGCTGGTTCCTCATCAAAGTTATTTCTCATCTAACCAAATCAAACATCTATCTACTTAATAGCAATTGAAAGTTTTGGATGCAAAATACATACCCTGAGCATACAAATAGTCAGGCTTATCCATGCCTCAGTATCTATAGTATGAGGAGAGAAAAGCAGAAACTAAATTAAACCTACTTGGAAAGAGGTCTTTGCAAGCACAGTTCAAGACCACATACCCAAGGAGAAAGGCACATGCTGCCTTTCATCTAGTCATCTACTCACTCCTACAGGATTTTGTCACCTCCAGAGCAATGCTAACGTGACATCTGTCAATGTGTCTTACACGATGTAGGAAAAGGAGAGAGATGATCAAGGGCTAGAGCGAATAAAGGTTCAGGGAGGGACCAAACTGCTCTGTGTGTCAAAGTTGACACAATGTGATCATTTTCATATTCTTAAGACAGACATTGAAACGGCTGTGATGGCTAAATTTATCCAAAATGTTGATGTTTCCTGTGCTAAACCTTTAAGACATAATTTTTCTAGCAGACATGGGCTTGGGGTTCCCTCCGAGCAGGCGCTCACAGACCTAATGTACTCAGCAAACATGGTCTGGCCAGGGAGGGGGACGAGACACCAGCTACAAGACCATTTCCACCTCGATTTGCGACCGAGACTTTATGTGACACCTTCACAATGCAGCCTGGGCAGGTTGGGCTGCCAACAGGTCTCTGTTTGGAGCCGATCTTCCCATACAGCTTCATTTTGGCCATTGAAGGATTCAGAAACAAAAACTTCACCCTTCAAGAGTTGCAACTGCTTCCCTTCCTTATCCTTGCTGAAGCTGCACATTCAGCTAAGCACTTAAAGCTTTTAAATTTAATACATAAAAACAAACATTGCAGCACAGTTCTTCCCCTCGCTCACTCTTCCTCTCTCGTACACTTGCCGCGTTTGTGATCTTCGGCCAATCCCCCTCGGTTGCTCTCGTGGCCCGCGCTGGGCCACACGGCACAGCGGGAGGAAGGAAAAGGTGCTGGAGTCATCGGACAAACTGGTGCTCTGGTCATCCGCACCCCTAAGGTGCTCCTGGCTGGGCAACACGGACGAGCAGTGCTCAGCACCCCAAATTCCAGCGCTTTCCTCACACACGCCCTCGCCCCGGTAGCGTGCAGCAGACCTAAGCGTGCAGCAGCCCCGGCTAATATACAGCACCGCTTAGTTCGCACCAGTGCGCTCGCATCCACGTATTAGCATGGGTATTAGACCCAAAAGGGCAGTGCTTTCCTGCTCCTTTTTATTGCTGTTTTTATCTCAATAAACAGTATTATTAAACATATTTCTAAAAGACTGGTTGGTGTTCTCTAGGTGTTTTAAGGCAGAGAGCAGTTTCAATGCAGAGTATAAAACACAAAAATTAACTATACTGCCAACGTTCAAGCAGCAATACGCACACATACCTTAACGCTTATGTTCAGGAGAAAAGCTGATAAATTAGCTAAGGAGAAGAGTCAGGATTTCTTATCTATCTTCATTAAGTCTCACTTCCAAATGCTGAAGACAGGAGTAAATGACCCCGTGGTGGTACGGGCAGGGTGGAGGAGATCTGCTGCGGCGCCTCTCCTGCCTCGGGCTTCACGGGCTGGGAATCGCCAGCCACAAAACCCGCAGTCTGGGGCAAGACACCCTGTAGGAAGCCATTTCCAGGACAATTCCAGCTATTAAATTGCAATCTTGCATATTAAGGCAAACTAACTAAAACCATATCAATAAGTCTATCTAACTAAGACAATATTGCCAGATTTTCACAAAAGCAAATACGTTTTAACACAGATTGGATTTTATCCCCTTGGCTGATATTCTGGTGGTTTAGTAGCAAGAGTGCTGCTGTAGCACACAGGATGTCACTCAGGATGTGACAGCTTCCTTTGGTTTTAAACTATCTAAAAACCTTTCTCAAATTAGAAACAAAGTATTGCTTTTGATCACTGCTTGTAGAAACCCAGAGCACACCGGACCCTATCCAACTACCTGTGAGTTTTGCTTTTACTTTGAGGAAAAGAAATTAAATGAGAGCTGAGCTTGGCAAGGCAGAGTTGGTTCCCTAAAACACAGTTAACACAGCAGCTCTGGTGCTGCCTCTGCCCCGTTGCTGGGGTCCCGGTGGCTGCCAGCTCCGCTGGCCCCGCGCACCGGGATGGCTGCGCGCGGCGCTGAAAAGACCCAGATCCCTGGCGGGAATTGGCCCCAGCTACATTTTTATTTACACCTCTGCAGCGCTCGACAAACTGGCACAAATAGAATCCAAAGCGGCAAAAGATCAGACCCCACATTAAATTTTTCAAAAGCATTTGAACCATCCAGACCGTATTGCATCTTTCGGGATAATTCCAATGCAATTTTCAAGTGGGCCCTAAATGAGCTGCATTTTCTCAACCTGTGCAATCTTGATAACTTAACTTGAGAGGGTCACATCCCGCATTGCTCCAAAACTCACTTATCCTTGACTTTCTCATGTTTGTCTTGGTAGAACTTTGCTTGAATAACCCATTTGTTGGACTAACATAACATTTTGCTTGGCTTGCAAGCTGTATCTGCGTAAATGCACATTTCCCCATTTCATTTTTTGATCGCTTTCTTCTGCAGGCATTTAATTGGACTTACAAAGATGTTTGCAGAAGTTTAAATGAGGCATAGTTAGAGCTTTCAAAAATACATGTAATTACCCACACCTACAATCTCTAAAGAAAAAATAAGGCTACATAAGCAATGGTCCTGAAGAGATCAGCAGGATATTTGCAAAGTTTCGGTTCAACATCCAGGCTACGTGTTCAGAGCTTACCACAGATAAAGAGACATTCACAGAATGCAGCTGCATAATATTTTCATATTAGGATCATCATACAATGAAGTGAATGCACCGCAACGCTGTGAAGCTGTGAAGAATGTGGGCAATCCCAAATTCTTCCTAAGGAGGTCAACTCACAGCTTACAAATGTGAACCTTAATCAGCCCTTTAAGAAACCTTAATGCAGCCATTTGTCCCTTCCCTCCTACATATTACAGTGAGAAACTCATGACTAGCAAACTACTGAGCACTGAAATTTCTGCAGAATTTGTGCTGGGACACAAACCAAAGTCCTAAAATTGCCTTCACGGAAAGCAGTTGCAAGCCCCAAAAGTGAGACAAGCTCTGATTTGCCTAATGAAAGTTGCAGGAAATCAGGACAGCCAGAGGAAGCTCTCATCCTCCTTTGCTGATTAATAGAAATTCATGTAAAACAAATACCCAGCTCGAGACACAGATCGGGTGAAGGTTGGCAGAAGCACCGTGCAGCATGTGGGCTGGGCACAGAGCAGCGCAAAGGGGGAAAGAAAGGAAAGGGGGCTTGGCTAGACCGAATCGAATCCTGCTCCGGCGGATTAGGGGGCCGCCGGGTGAGGCGCGAGGGGGCTCAGCGCTGGGCGGCGTGGGGAGGAGGAGCGCAGAGAAGCAGCACGGGGATGCCCCAGAGTGCCGGGAATCGGAGTGGGGGGGGCATTGGTACCCCTGGAGGACCTCAGCCTGCGTTCCCCATTGCCAACGCAGACTACGCTCGCCAGCGATCCCAATAAAGGAAAGCGGAGATGCCAAGGGGGACACGCGGACCTCGCCTGCTTCACGCGAGCCCCGGGGCAGAGCACGGGGAGGCGGTGGGTTGGCAGCCAGGGCTGCAGAGCTCAGACCGCGCTGCGGCACCTGCGTTATTCACACCGCCGCCGCAGCTTAGGTGCGCCCTGCGACTTCGGCGGGTGCAGGCGGGTGTTTCGTGTGAGGAACGAGCCTGCAACGGCCCGGGGAGGACTGCACCACCCCGGCTCTTCTCTCCAACAAGCACCGTCCCAAGGGCCCTAAATGACCCGCCGTGCACGAGAAAGGAGCCGGGGTGGCTGTGGCCTCTCGCCCATTCAGGTGCTTGGCCAGGCAGCACCGCTATTGCTCTGAGCTCCTTACGTGGGATTATCCAGCACCCCCGGCAGATGGCTGCCCACCCCTACAAAAAAATAAATAAATTTAAACAAGGCAGGAAGCAGGGGGGGGGATCAGGATGGCTTCAGAGAGGCTCCGAGGAGGAGCTTCCCTGGCGGAGCAGAACCAGCTGATGCAATTACGAGCGCGGCCGCCAGCAGACCATCTGCCCGGCCCCCGGGTCGCTGTTGTTGCGGTCTCAGCGGGGCCGGCTCCCCGAGGCGCGGGCCCGCGGCGGGGCGGGAGGCCATCTGCCCGCCCCGGCCTGCT
>VZSV01000008.1:2013792-2028504 GCA_013398735.1 Nothocercus julius | reverse complement strand
GCCGCGGCCGCGGGCAGCTGCGCCCAGCCCCGCGCTCCGCCGCACAGCACCCTGCGCCGCCGGCTCCCAGGGCAGCGATTTCCACGGTTACTGCAGCAATTTCTGTGTTTTGTCGTGAAAAGCCGAGTGGCCAAGGACATCCCTGGGGAAGGGATGACGTGACAAGCAAAGGCAATGGCTGGGCAGGCCTGAGCGCTTCCACCTCTTCAGGAAAATACTTTAAAGGAGGCCCAGGACACGCGATGGCTCTGGGGGAGACACGTGCCAGGCTACGCAGGCTCTTTGGCGAGCTGTGGGAAGAGCCCCTCGCAGCCCAGCCCTTGTGCTGAGCATCATCGAGTGCCGGGCCTCGCGAACAAGACTTCTCGCCTAAACGAGGCTTTTACTGCCCACAGTAAACCGGGCAGTTTCAGGCCAAAGCAAGAAAAAAAATGTAGAACTTCTTTGCCCATTTCAGCCATGCCAAGTACTAACACCAACTGCTACACGAGACCCTCAAATCAGGAGCATTTCAGAAGAAACCTCCACCTCCAGTCATCCATCTTTCAAACGGTCCAGCAATCCGAAATGCCTGAGCTGATTGGTTTTCATTTTAAGCTTCCAGTTATGAAAGTTTACATTTTTCCTCTCCCAAATTAATTCCTTTTTAAAAAAGAAAAAGGAGTGAAGCAGGAAGGGACACGATCTTACACAGACCCATCTCAAAACCTCCCACAAGCCCACCATCCTCTCAAAAGCTAAGCACAGTAAAACCAGGATTTCTTGGGCTGCATTTCATGGGATAATCAGCTTCATCAGTAATACCAGTTCAAAAGGCAAAGTCCTCGCTGCACCTCGTTCTCCTCCTGCCCCATCCACCAGTGCCCATCCTGACCCTGCAGCCTTTCCCACCACACTGTGTGGGAGGAAGAGGGACCCGATTCCCACCTTGCTCACCAGAAGATTCAGGGAGAAAAAGGAGGGGAAAGAGACTCTTGAAGACGTTATTGGCGCCCAAACTCCCACACTGCAGCACTACAGCATCAGAAACACAGAGCAACTGTCCCATGGCCCAGTGCTGCTTGGACCAGGGCAACTAAGCAAGAGGCTCTCTGAGAAAATGGTCTTCAAATTTCACTCAGGTTCTCAAATGACAGGGATACCTGGGGTTTTCTAGTAGAGCATCTGCATTTTAAGGGGTTTCATGAAACATCTGCAAGTAACTAAGACGTCTGTTGAAAGGATTATGAAACACGTTGTCCATACGAGCCCGCTTTCATTCGTCCAACCTAGCACTTTCTTGTTTGCAACGACAGCGCCTGACACACACCAACAAGGCTGATGAATTCCTTATAAAGTAATAATGTAATAAATGATTTCAAGTTGTCAGATAACATTTACGCTTCAGCTTTGACTTAGTGCCTAGAAGCACGCATGTCTTAGAGGACAGTCAGTCACACAGCCCAACTACTAAACAGGATCTACTCAAGGGGAGCTGGAGACCTTGCGAGGGCAGCACTAGCCCAGGCTGTCATCTCATGTCCCCACTCCAACATTACCCACATACCAAGGAAGCTTTGCAGGCACAGATGTCCTCGGCATGGTCCAGAGGCAGCCTCGGCTCACCCACAGCGGTGCTCTCCAACTCTTGCTCTAGAAGCTGCGGTTGGGCGCAGGTTGGGTGCCCTCGTCCTGGGCACCTCCGTGTCGCAGGATCACAGCCAAGGAAAGCGCAGGCATCAGCCGTGCCCATAGGTTATTCAGTGACTAATAATTTGTGCTTTTTGGCTAAAGCCATTCCAGGCTATTAGAGGCTCCTTCCATGCCTGATTGCCATGAAACTCCTGGAACAGACGAGGTACCACTGCTCTCTGCCAAGCTTGGCTGAAACCAGTGAAGTTTCAACACTAAAGGGCACACACAGATTAGGATGAGTCCATAAAACCTTGTTTCTATTGGAAACCAAGCAGAAATCTTGCCTATAACTTCACTAGTTATTGGCTACATGCACAAATGTAACTAGGGACCAAGTCCAGTGACATATCCAAGCCAGATCATGCTCTGCAATTTGCAGCATCTTTTGACTCTCCTGACCCACACATTGGTCCAAGACACTTTCCCTGCTCTTTGAACCACTCCCCAAAATGCAGCTGACAGAAAGAGCATCCAGAGGGTCTCTGGAAAGGGAGTCCGGCTCCAAGCTATGGAGAGCCCAACGTGGGGCAGCCCAGAAACCAAGACAAAAGGCAAGAGAACAACAAGAGTAATAGCTACAAGAGGGATGAAATTCTTCCTGCCACATGAAGCAGCCTCACCTCCCCTGGTTCACCTGTTTAGGGTCACGCAAGGCCAAGGCTAGCAGCGCAAAGTGAAGTCTGAGGTTCACAGGCTACAAATATGGTCTCAGACACCACAGGGCAATGTGCATTGTCCTTAAATTGGAAGATGGCATTTGCAGACTGCCAGTGCCTGGCACTGCCCACTAAAAGTCCTTCTCACTATAAGGACTCAAGGGATAAAGAGGGTTAGAAGAAGCAAAACCAGCCTCTTCCCCCTGCAGTGACAAGGGCTGTGGCTAAAGGAGCATAAAGGAGCAGAGCAATTGTAGAATTTCTCTTTTTAAGGAGTAAAATCGTGCTGACACATCCAAAACACTTGTAGTGCTTTCAGTCTGTGGGAAGGAAGTTCTTCCCAGGCATCGCCAGGGCCACCCAGCATGTCCCATCCCGGGACCCATGTTCACGAGCCCATCAGCAGGACGGTGCCCGGACGAAGGGAGGTATTGCCCATGCTGAAGTATCTCCTTGGGCCCGAGCTGGACTAGGTACCTCTCCAGCACCTAAAGACCACAGAGGCTCAGAGACTAGGGCAGTCATTTACTTTACGCTACAGATTAGAATAGAAAGTCATTTTAAGGTTTCTATACGCCTTCAAATAATACTCTCATCGATGCAGTTACCAGCCATAAATAAGAAATCTGTAATTCCTAAAGCACAATAGTTTTTGTTTTTGATTTTTTTTTTTTTCCAGAAGGGTGGAAGTGAGGAGAAAAGAATGCAAAAAATCAAAACAAATGGGTATATTTCTTGCGGGATCTCAACTATAGATGAAATGCAAAGCAAGTCTCACTCTCCCCAGAGGGTCTTTTTTCAAGAGGGAGAATAATAATAATGTAGTAATAATAAGCACTTATATAGCGCTTTACATTTTCAAAGTGCTGTGCAAACATCAGCTAATGGGACACGGAAGAATAAGTAGTGTCTAAAATGAGTTTATGTACTGCATTATATTTTTCTTCAAAGTGGCTGGGACTGTTTTTAAAACTAAATCCCCCCACATATTGATACTCATGCAAATGGATTTTTTTTAAAGAGCAACAAAAACATTTTTGTATTAGTTATACTCTACAACCTGCATATTTTCAAATTCCATCTCTAAGGAAATTATTTATATCATTCCATGAACACAAAAGGTATTTTGTTTCCTAAGAATATTATGTGTGGTAATTAAGTCCTCAAGGTGGTGCGTAAAGACAATTATAAATATATGCTAGTGTTTTCTAAAAAATAAAAATTAAAGAGAGTCAGATATGAGACAAAAGATAGACCAAGGGAACATTTTAAGAGGCACTGAGGAAGCAGGACCCGTTCTCTGTGCATCTACCGTGCGGACAGGCAGAGCAGACAAGCGGTGCCTTCCCGGCGCAGGGCTGTGCACAAGGACAACTGGCCTGCATTCCTGCTGCAAAACAAGTGCCGCTTTCTAGTATTTCTTCCTGCTTCTGTTCTAGAAACCTAATTTTCTAGAGTAGGGAGGACACAGCAACCAACAAAAACAAAAATTATGACCTGAACTAAAATAGCAGTGTTTCACTTCACTTCCACCTCTCCAGGATCTCAGAGCAGTTAACAGATTCATGTTCACCTCCAAGGGACAAATGTTACACCCTCTTTGCAAACAACTGCGACGGAAAAAGGAAACAAGGGAGAGAAATTTTAGGGGACACCTTTGCATACAGTGCCAGGATCTGGCAGAGTTACCAAGAGAAGATGGGAGGAGAGAAAACTACCTCCGGTTCCTTGCCAACACCCTCTAGGATCTTAGTATTTTGCAAACTTCCCACTCTTTATGGGCGACGGTTCGCTCTGTAGTAACACCTAGCGCTTCTGCCGTGAGCCAGAGCCCATTGCGCTAAGGCCACACAAACACAGGATTAGAAGGCTGCACAAGACTGAAGTGATTAAGGAATATTTCTTTCTGATGTTCTCAAGCTAGGAGTGAAATGCAAGTCAAAAAATACATGCTGAATATATCTACCTTTAGGCATGCGCTTAACTGTAAGTATATGAGTAATCCCAATGGTTTCAGTTTTGGGGATTTTAATAGTTGTATGGTGTTCATAACTACAGGAAAAACCCTTTCCAACAAACTGCCAGTGTGACTCCCTGTTGTACTACACCACAATTACTGGAACATATTTGGTATTTCTCAAGAGGTTCAGATAATGAAGAATCCTCCAAATTTTCTATTAGCCCAAACTTAGGAATTCTGCATCAGGGAGTTAACAGCAGAGCAGACAATATATGTGAGGTACTGCAAGAGAGAGCGAGACAGACAGAGAGGGGAAATATTTGTAAAATTGAAAGCGATTTTTTAAAATAAGGCTGTTATAGAGCCCAGACTGCAGCCCAAACAATGCTATTGTAGAAGCACGTTAGGTTATTTAAATAACTTACTCTCCTTTGTTCCTTTCTATAAGGGACAATGTTTCAATGTTTCTTTATATTTTCCCACCACAGTATTTTGCCAAATCCAAACATGATTAATAACAAATAGGAAAACCAAATCCATATTTTATTCTTTGATATGTTATCTGTTCAGCACTGAACCACAAGCTTTCTAGAAAAAAAATAAAAAAGATCAGCAACGTCAGTAATGACAATTCCAAGGGAGTCTTGAAAAAGCAAGGCAAGGTACCCTATTGAGTTTGCTCTGGGCTTTTTAATTTGTGTTTTTTCCTTTTTTCTTACAGGCAAACAGTCATTTTTTTTGTTTTCTGTGACTAAAAATAAGCAAACAAGAAGAAAAAAAAAAAAAAAAAAAAAAAGATAGTCCTCACTCAGCAAGGGAAGCCATCTAAATTTGCCTCACCGGACGCCCGGAACAAGCAGCGAACGGCCTCCACGGCAGCACGGCCTGCCCAGGCCCCCTGCCGCCACAAAGACCGTGCCAAGCAGCCCTAAGAGGCACCGCGGAGCCTGGGCTCTTGTTCCGACAGGGATCGGGCTGCTCCTCGGACACCCGGGCGCAGGCTGTGAGCTGCCCAGGCGCGGGGCATGCGGAGCGCTGCGGAGCGACACCGGCACGTGGAGAGAAGCCAGGGAGAAGGGCCCGCGCAGAGGCGCTCCCGGCGCCATGCGAGAAGCCCACGTCTTTGCTGCACGCAACCACGTACAGCCTGAAGGCAACACCGTGCCTATATGCAGCTACACATCGACTACCTACAACTACACGGCACCGCGGAGTCGGCCCAGCCTTCTGCCAGCCTGGAGATCAAAAACGAGCGGTCTCGGTTCACAGCTCGGCAAACTTTCACTTCGATGCTTGGAGACGACACTCGTGTTTATCACCCGGGACAGCCGCCGTCCCTGGTCACTTGGACACACCATGGAAAAGGCAGCGGCGACTGCAGCTAGGAGAGATAACAACCTCCAAAACGAAGCATGTGCAACTTGCAATAAATTTGTTAAAAACGACTTTAAGCGGATTTTTCCAAAAGTGAGTGAACCGGTGCCTCACAAGGCATGGGAGATACCAGTTTCTCCTGCTGCCTTTTGCTAGCTTAGGCTTTTCCCTGTGCTTTCTAGTCAGATTCAGGAATCGTTTTTAAAGCCACTGATCCGATGCCGCCGTGCCACAAGCAGATATGAAACGTTTCTGGGACGGCTGTGCAGGGGGGATGCAAAAACCTCATTTGCAATTTGGCATCTCAAGGAGGACAGAGTGGTTCAACAGCAGGTGACAAATTAAAAGCTCATTTTTCTGTGCGTTGTCTTTGGAGCCATATTTTGAATACAGACCCAGCAGCAAGGAGCAAAAATCATAGCTGAGATTAGAAAAATACAACATTGGTCTTTGGGTTAATCCATAGTGCGCGTGCAGCCCCCTGCCCCAGGGCTCTGTGTGTGTCCCTGCCCAGCCCCACAGCTGAACAGGGGCTGGTTCATTTCGGATTCCAGGCTGGTTATTTATTTCCTAGGCTGCTTTTGGGTTTGACCCAGGTCTCTGGAGAAGCAGCTCGGGTAACGGCTGGGACAAGGAGTCAGGAGCCCCCACGCTGCTCCACACCCTCTCCAAGTGCTCCTCTAGCCCCAGGCTTAGGTTATAGCAAGGGGGAGAAGGAAAAATGAAAGGGAAAAAAAAAAAAAAAAGAAAAAAAAAAAGAAAAAAAGGGAGCTCCTATTAGTTTTTATTTAAGAATAAATAAATCATAATAATTAAAAAAATAGAACCAGTCTGATGAAGGGGTTATCAAGCAGAAAAGATAAATTAGGACCCTTGCAATTCCTAACAATGGACTTCATGCAAGAGTGGTGGTTGAGATTCAGGGCAAGAGCTAAGACACATTCCCTGTTTCATTTTAAAATGGCTCATAACACACTGCACTATACTCCTAAGTGATGCTCAGCATCACGCTGAAAGTGTTTCTTTATATTAAAGAAAATCGTGTCATGGTAACTTCCTCACCCACAGCTGACTGCAGTTCTCTGCACAAAGTGTCAATTTTAAAAACACACGGGCTTTGCCGTACAAATCTAGCACAAAACAAATAACATGCAATTCACACACACAGTCCTCCTCCTCTCCTTCTCCATCCCAGCGTTTTCGACACTCTGCCACATCCCACATGCCCTCTGGGGGAACAGTCTGGTCAGTAAAAGCAAAGAAATTATGAAGGGCAAGGCATGCCATTTTCCTAGAAATAAAGGAGGCCATGAGCAAATTATCTGACTGAAACGCTTCCCCAGCATCCAGCAATAAATAATCCAGAAGCGTGGCATCGCTATGCACGCCAGCAAAGCTTCACTCGTCTGGGTAATCTAATGAAATGAGGGGAATCTGAGTAGGACCTTCAGTAAGTAAATTAAAGTAAAACTGCGTTTACCTATCGAGCAAAATAACAATCTGGAAGGCAGCTGCTTTTCCAGGACTGAAGAAAGGCTTGTGCAGCTGAAAAACTTCCCTGCTTTTTGCAGCCTTATCAAAAAGTCTGATAAAAGATGCTGATGATTCCCCTAGACATTCTCTTCCATGCACATGGGCACACATACCATTTGTAGCATATACTTATGTGATTTTACGTAAGTGTTGAAAACTTCCTTGCCAGCCTCCCCTCTGCCCAGCTGAGGCCCAGAAGTCCTCCTAGTGTCGATGCTGCCACCATCACAAAATAATCGAGATGTCTAGAAATCATGGCTGGAATCACAGTTGCTCTCAAACTTCTCTCTACTAGCCATAAACCTGCTCTAAACTAGAGCCAAGGCTCCTCCAGATGGGAAAACAGCCACACTGCCTATTAAGAGCAAAAAACGTGTTTCGTTTAGATGCTTTACATTTCTAGCATCTTTTCCGTCCACCTTGGCCATATGTCCTCCTGCAGCTGCATGGGCTTTCCAGTTGTGCTTCTTCTGTCAATCTCGAAACTAAACATTAAAGGTAATACAGACACAGCTCTGGACAAACCAACACTTGTGCCAAACACTGCCTCTAACCCTTAGGCACCTTCCACAGTTGGAGGTGAGGAACAGAGGGCCGCCCAGCCTCCTCCTTTCCCATTTTCCCTCCATCTTCCTCCAGGGCCACCCAACTACCACGTGTCTCCTCCGCCTCCTTCTACTCTTCCAATGTGAGGACAGAGGATGGAAAGACACCGGCTCACGTTCAGCGGCCCCTAGCTCCTTCCAGGGAGCCCGGGCATGGGGGCTGCAGGCATCACGCGGGGACCCGGGCACCGCGCAGGGCGGTCCCACGGCACCGCGCGGCCCCGAGGCTGGCAGCTCCCTTCAGCACGACACTGGCCAACACCAATTCCCTTTATTTAGTTAGAATAAACAGGAGACAGAAACCTCACAGTGGGGTGGGTAATGACAACGCTTCCAAAATAATTCATGCCCAGGTAACAAAAGGGCAAGTTTCAATTATACAAAAAAGCCGAAAAGTTGACTTAATACATCCAAGGGAGAAAGAGAAAAAAAAACTAATTATTGCACTGCATATGATTAACTAGTGGCATTTACAAGTGCTGCAGATTGGTCTTTCCGTTGCCTAATCCGCGGGTGGAAAGCGGGAGGTTTCCCTCGCGAGCAAGCACAAGCAGCGCACCGAGGCCGCGGCGCCCCCACCACGAGCATCCCCGCAGAGCCCCGGCCCGCACCCGGGCAGACGCAGGGCTCACACTTCGGTCACCTTCGCGCTCCAGGAGGAGAAGCAACCGGCTTTTCCACGTTCACTGATGGACACAGAGGAAGGAAAAGCGCAGGTCTAGCTCAGGGCACTGAAAGGACGTTGGATAAACGTTTGGGCTATAGGCGCCTCTGAGCTGCTCCTCACCTGACCGGAGCGCACGCTGAGCTCTGCTAATGCCCGTGCGCAGAAAGCAGGTCCTCCTCAGCACCACGCCGGCCACTAAACACCCAACCCAAGTGGTCTGCGGGACTCTTCACCCTACCCGCGTTTCATTGCTCACGAACACGGCATCCATCCCTCGGCAGAGGCGCCGGGGTCTCCTCATGGAGAGGAGGGCTGGTGGAGCCACTCGTGTGGCACAGTTCAGTTACTGGGGGCAGCTAATAAACCTTTGGTTAAGAGAATATTTTAATACATTAAGAAATTTGTTGTTTTTTACAGACAGCAAGCTGAGGCAAAAGACTAGGAGATTCCTTAAAAAAGGAAACAAAAACAAACAAACAAAAGCCCACGGATGTTTTGCATTTTTCTGAAGTTGTGACATACCAAAACTTAGAGTCTCCAAATTATGGGTGAGGATATAAATGGACTAGTTCTGCAAAAAAAAAAACTGAGTAAACCAGGAGCACTTCTATCAAGGCAGAAGCGAGTACTAATCCTACAGCACCGGTAGGTATTACCATTCCCAGAGCTAGCAGGTGAGTTGGGTTTTTAACATGTTTACTACTCTAATTGATCATTGGGTGCCACTGCAAGTACTTTGCTTAGTTAATTTAAGCAGCTGAAACCACTTCCACAGGTTTTACATAAAAGTTAAATTGGCACCAAGCAAAAGCTATGAAGCAAGCCAGAGCCTACTCTATGATAAGACAATTTGTGTTTGCACAAGCTTAATGCATCTACAAAACATCATTTTTAAATCCAATTCAGAGGATGGCATGAACATCTGCTTTCACTTCAAGACATTAATTTTCAATTATTGAAGAAAAACAAAATAAATCCTGACAAATTACTGGTAACTGTGGAATCTTTTGTTACTCTATTAGTTTAGAACAGTAATTTAGAAATCCTACAATTAACATCCTAACAAGAGGTCTCTGATTATTTTTTTGCATGTGTCATCTGAAGCAATTCGGCAGTGAATGATGTTCTTAAACTTGCACTGATTTGACACAAATATTACTGAAGAAGAAAAAAAAAGAAGTGTTTTCTGAGAGACACTGTCACTACTCCCTGTCTTTTTCATCAATGACAGCAGATGCAGCAGCACTAAAAACATGAGATTTCTCATTTCTTGCCACTTGCATTTAAGGCATTTGTGTTACCTTTTCCACCGTTTCAGTTTTTGGCTGCACTTATTAGTTAAGTGCACTAGGACCAATGGGAACAGACCACAATTAAAAGGTGTTTGCACACAGGCATGAGTTTCAATCAGCAAAACCAGTTAAATACCACACAGATCCTGCCCAGGAAAGCAGAGCAGAGGGAAAGAAGGGGAGGAAAATGGGACTTCTGGAGTCCATGGGAGAATGTTGTTGGGCTTGTAGCAAAACACACACAAAAAAATTAAAACCAGCAGGCTAATCCCTAAAGGCAAGGCTGGGTTTTCTGCACGGACACGAACGCTCGCCCAGCGCCAGCCCCACAGCAAAGCACCAACATCTCCAATTACTCCAAATCCCCCAAAAGCTACATTTGATAAAGAACAATCACAACTGTAATCTTATCTGATATGAGTTTTATCAATTTTAGCTGCTGCTTTCACTGTATCAATAAAATTCCACCAAAACTTGAATGAACTGTAAAATTAAAGGATAATCGCACAAGTCTCTTGTATTTGGCAATTATGATTATACTTGTCAAAATTTAATTTGTGGAATGTACTGTTCCAGTACCTTCAGGTTCTTCTCTATCAGCTGGGAAAAAAAAGAAAATTATATCTTTAAGACAAGTATGAAAGACATTGTTACTTCCACAGTCAACTCTGTAACTGAGCTCCGACATTGTATAATTGACTTTGCAAGCAGAACAACAGCAATATAACAAAGAAAATGTCAGTGTTTTCACAGCGCTAATCTATAGCACTAGGAGGGCCTCCTGCTGTCAGCCAGAGCTGACAATACAATAGCTTTCAAAGGGATATTACCATCACGCTTTTATTCTTGACATCAATCAAGACAAAGAGAATCCTTTTCACAAGACATTAAAAATCAAACCTTTGTATGAGCAGATAGGTAAAACAGCATTCCTTTAAAGATCATTCATAGCAATCAGCTAATTGGAACCCAGCAAATGGTTGAAGTATTTTTATTTACTTTGCAGATAACAAAGTAGAGAACAACCTTTCCTTTCCTTTTTTTTTCTCCCCCTTTTTCCTCCTTTTTTTTTTTTGACTGACACAAATGAGGCAGGTAGAGTGTGAATCAAAAAGTTTCTATCAGCATTTTTTGCCAACGAAAAGCAAAAAAATGACACCAATTCTGCAGCTTCAAGTAGGATAACAAATCTAGAGTTAATTAGTGCATTCTTTTGCAAAACAGTTTGATTACTGTCTTGCATGTTTATGCACAAAATGCCCTTACAATCTGACAGCAATTTGCAGAACTGTCAAAATTAGCAGCCAGAGTGCATCTGACGCTTAAAACCTTGTGCCAACAGGAGCCCAGTCCCCACAATTTGCATTCAAGTAATTCTCCAATTAAAATTACATGGGACTTTAAACCTATGGCTCTGCTACCAGGACCTCAACATTTTCATGCTCTCTTTCATGTACAATTGGTTCCAAAACATGCCTCGCTTGCACTGGGATAAGCTGCACTTCTGCAAGGGCCTCAGTGGAGGTCCCTTCTCACCATCTTTCACAGACCCCAGAGCAGACCTGTAGCACAGCCTCTCTCCAGAGTTGATAGCACAGAACAAACTTTCCAAGGTGTTTGCGTTGACGCTACGGCAGGTCTCTCATGTGCTTTGATGCTCACTGCCGTAATTAGGGGTCTGGGCTACAAGAACCTTGTGATTTTAAGAACATTAGCGATGCGCAGCTCTGCAGATAACTGTAAAAGCCTTCAACAAATCAAGTTCCTGACAGCACTACAAAAGATGATTCTGCACCAAGGAAAAATTACAGTCATGGTCTTCAGTTATCATGTGAAGGAAAGCTTCAGGATAGACGTGTTTTAAACCACAGCTGCTAACACGACATTACCACCAAATCATTTATTTTTTAAGCTAACAAAGGCTCAGAATTCCTCCGTCCTGACTGATCTCAGAAAAGCTCCATTCAAGCCAAGGAGAACATCTCCCCAGCCACAGCCACAAAGGCCAGATTTCTTTAAGCCTGCACAACCCAACTACCACTTACAACAAGTCCACAGACAGTACTGCAAATCACAGCCCCAAGCGAGGGAAAAATCGCCCCGCTACTGGGGTAGTTACAGCTGGAGCAACGAGTACAACTTTCTGTGAGCCTGAACCGGAGCCCTGGTAACACAAAACACGGGTCAAGGGGACCTGCAGGCTCACGGGCTTCCAGTTTTGTCCTACACCCCCTTAACTTCAACGTGCGCAGTTCAGAGTTGTCACAACTTGGTGCTTCTGTCCAAGTCTGCGGAGCCAAGGAGGGCACCGCTCCTGTCTAACGAGCGGGCAAAGGGCTTTTCGCACGCAGTGTAGCGCCCGCCCCGCACGCACGGCGGCCCTGCCTCGGCCAACAGCATCTTCCGCAACCAGCAAGGAGGCCCAAGTCATTAACAGGGGTTAATAAATACAAAAGCTGCTATACAGAGTGAAGTAAACATACAGAAGAGAAAACCAGCAAATTATTTGAAGACCTAACTCCTGCACACACATCCACATAATTTACGCTTGTTTTCTTCTCAGTTGAATTGGGAAACCTGTGACCTCAGAGTGCCTTTATTTATTACATCTCAATTATTTCCATGGAAACGTGTACTGTGGCAATCTACTGGGTTGCCAGCTCCCTAGACCACAAAACGTATATGATGGACTTTTTTAAAGTAGATGTGGATCAATGTAAGGAAAGGAAGGAATGCCACATCCCCCACACATGCACATGAGTTGCCTCCTATTATCAAAATTTTCACCCAGATTCCACTCATTTTTTTTGGCTGCCTGTTAGGCAGCTAATGCTAAGGGGAATCACTTACAGACAGGTCATGCTGAGGCTGAAAACACTTTTTTTTTTTCCCCCCCCTACCTAAAGGCTATAGAAATTTTTAGAATCTTTAAAAAACAGGTTTTACAACCTAATTTTTGCAAAGATATTTGTGCATTACACAGAGAATATTTCTCAGTTATGATTTGTCAGTAAGTTGCCTGATTCAATGCATTAAAATGACATGCAAATAATGATCTCTTCTATATTAGAATTAGGGTCAAATTTTCATTACAAATTATCAGTATCTTGCCACAGATATTGCCACCGCAAAAGCAATGAAGTAGGAAACAAGTGACTAAAAAGATAGCATTTCTTTTAAGGCATGGTGGCAATGTTCATTAATAGAGTTTCTAAAGCAAATATGTTTTTTCACTGACATAAAACTATTTCCTGAGCACAAAACGTGGTCCTTGGCCACGGAAGAAAAATATTTTAAAGCTCTGGGGCCTGGTCCGTTCAGGGCAATCCTGAGAGCACTCGTGACCCGAGGCCTCTGTGGCTCTTCTCAAACTGCGACCCTTTCCGCTTCAGACAACATAATTCAGAAGGCCCACTAGAAATGGTTCCAGCTCTGCCCTTCCAGGCTCGCGGGCTGCAACACTCGGACAGCGGTTAGCAGAGCGGCTCCCTCCAAAGGGCTCCTCCACGGGGTTCGCAGCGGGGTTCGTGCCGCTCGCCTGCGAGGAAACCCTCAGGTGCTGTGCGGGGAAGGGACGACTTTGAGGAAACTTCATAAACCTTTGGAGCAAGTATTACTTATGCTGCACCCTATTAAATAAAGGGTATTTCAATATAACAACGTGAAAAGGCCTGGGATGGGGTTCGGCTCCTTTCTTTTGCTGCTGATTAACCGAATGCTAATTCCGTCCATCCTCGAGTCACTCAATAATGGATGCTCTCGAGTTCTCGACCCATCACAAGCATCAAAAGTTATGATCCTTTTGTGCTGCCACAACAAAGCCCCCAGCCCTCAGAGTTTGAGGCTGGGGCTTTGTACGCAAGACAATAAAACGTTAACTAAGCCCCACGCTGCCCTCCTAAGGGCGAGGGGAGGGGACGGGGCCCCCGGAGCGCTGCCTCCGTGCTGGCCCCACGCAGGAATCCCGCCGGCAGCGGGAAAGGGGGCGAGCCCCGCAGCACGGCGCATGGCCGCGCAGGGCCTGCCCGCGCCCGCTGCCTTCTCGGGGAGAAAAACACCCATGTGGAGCAGCCCCTTGCAGCAAGGGGGTGTCATCCCCGGCAGCCTGTGTGGGAGTTTGTCTGTGAAGTTTAAGGTTTAGACCGTGCTAACGCTCCCCTTCCTAAACTCAGCTGCTGCTGCCGCTTCAGCGCCTCAGCTTTTGGCGCACGGAAGTTTGCAACCTACGGGTGCTCCTTGCCAAGCAAACTGACTCTACTTCTCCCTTCTTCCATCACCGCGTGCACCTTGGACAGGCAGAGGAGAGTGATGAAACAAGACGGATCAGCAGCAACAGAGAGGCACGGATGTCAGGCACCAGCCAAGAGGCCACTTTCCCTCAGTCCCACCTCATTAATCCACACGGGAGCGGGAGCCGCTGCTTCCCGCTCCCTCGAGCGGCTGGGCCGCAGCGTCCAGCGCGGGTGTCGCGACACGTGTCGCGAGCGGGGCTGACATCACGGCCCGCGCGTGACATCAGCAGCGCCGGGAGCTGCCGGGCGCGCACGGCCACAACGGCGCCACGCCGTCGAGCGGCCTGCGGAGCCCAAGATGGACGCGCCGGGACGGCACCGCTCACCGTCGGGCACGCGGGATTTGCAATGCCCGCGCGGGTCCCTCATTGGACACGCGTGGCTCCCGCTGCCAGCGCAGGGCAGCGGGCCGGGGTCGCTCTCACCTTTCACCGAGCGGGGCTTGGCTTGCTTCCTCCTTGACATGTCCTCGCCGTTGTCCTCCTCCTCTTCCTCGCCGCTCCGTCCTGCTCGGCCCCCGTGCCCGCCCGGAACTTCGCGCCACGCAGCCCGGCGAGGTGAAGTGGCGGCGGCAGCCGCAGCAGCGGGATCGATAATTTGATTTCTCACTTCTTTGCCTGTTGCAATGCGGCAAGTTCAACTCCTCTTTCCAAACCCCT
>VZSV01000008.1:1998880-2012517 GCA_013398735.1 Nothocercus julius | reverse complement strand
GTTCAGCAGCAGCAGGAACCCCCCCGTGCCGCTCAGCCCCGATGGTTTCTTCTGGAAAAATCCTAAATGTTTTAAACTTGTTCCGAGCCCAGCTGGAAGCGCGCGAGGTTAGCGGAGGCTCCCGGCGCGGCTGCTCGAGTGGAGCAGGGCTCAGTTTAAAGCAGGTTTCTTGGTTCGTAGGAACGAGGGGCTCCCAGCGCTTCCTTGCGGGACACTGCCCAGCGCGCCGGCCCCAAGCAGCCCCCGCCTGCTCGCCATGGCCGTGGGCCCACGCGAAGCCGGCCTGCGTGCGCATCCGGACACAGAGCGGGAAGCACCTCTGGAGGGGCGAACCGCCTTCCGCAGACACCGCGAGCAGCCCCGAGGCAGGAGCCGGCTCTCAATGGGCCCACGCGCGGTCATGGGAGCTTGGCCAGCGGCTCCCCGCGCACACCACGTCCCTGCTCACAACCTCCACCTGGAAACAGGTTCAGCTCTCCCCCACCATATCAAAAAGCCCCCAATACTCATGATACTTCATCACTTACACACAAGCAAACATAACAGAGAAGGGTTTCTAAAGCTAGTTTGAACAGGATCAAGCAGGGATTTTCTGCTTTCCTAAGGTTTGACAGAAATGGTTGGGATTATTAATTCCATAAGGAAGCTTTACAGGTCCCTCCTACTGTATTACACCAGATGACACCACAGACTGGACACGCAGTAAAAAAGAGTTTCCTGCAACATCGTCATAATCAGGACACACTTCCTGCCCGTCACCGCACCGGGTGGCAAGTCACAGGTACAGAAAGAGTAACTGGGCCAAAGATGGATCTTCCAGGAGCCAGGAGCCCAATCCTCATCCCCAGTAAAAATGGGGATAGCAGGATCCAGTGGCAGCTCGCCAGAGCTGCGCGCTACAGGCAGGGCCAGGGGAAAGAATTGCTGTGATATTTATACACCAAAAAATGCTACCAGAGGAGTTTGTAAATTTGGTCAACCTGACCCTCAATCAAGCATCAGAGTTGTATGAGGAACTGAAACGCTGCTGCATCCTCGTCTTTTGGAGAGTGTTAATCCCCAGGCTATCAAATTGTTTCTGTTCTCTCACTGGCCCAATGAATATTTAATTATTCTTACAAAGCAGAGCAGCTTCAGCAGGACAGATTCTCATCCCACAATCTGCCAGCGGTTGGGCTCTCTCTGAGGAGTTTGGAGACCCAAATTCAAATCCCCGGGCAATTGGGCAAAGAGGGGGGTTCAACCTTAGTTTTACACATTCTGCTTGGCAAATAATTCCCAGCTCCCTCTGCCATCTAGCCCTCTGCTTCCAAATTTTCAATTGCTTTTAAAAATAACTTTAAATGCCCCAATTAACAGTGAAACGTTTCTACAACTTTTTTTTTTTTTAAATCACAAAAAAAAAATCTATAAAATTTCATTTTGAGGAAAGAGAAGTATTTTCTTTTGCTCTCCTGCTGCGTAGCCCACGAGATCCCTCATTTGCAAACCCATCCCAGGCAGGGTGAGGGGCTCTAGTCCGGGCACCCCAGCCCCCTGCCCTGGAAAGGCCTCGAGTTCCCCCTCGGGGCTCTCGTCAAAGCAGCAGCACCTGGAGCCGACCACTTTATATGCTAAGATCTGCTGCAAAATGCCCAGCCTAGAGCTAAGGAAGGCAGGTCTGAAGCAAGAAAAATGAGACCACCGTGATGCCTTCAGCAAGCGCTGATAACAAGCGCCAGCTAGTTAAGGCAAATAGCATGGGTCTGTGTGACAATCTAGTAAAAAAATAATGATTTTAGTCATTTAAGAATGGAGTAAAGAAGGCGTTTTGAGCCGCCGCACAGAGGTGTTTGGCCCCAGGCAAAGGACCCAAGGGCTTTCACAGCACCCACGGCATGGGGTGCCCCAGGTCCCCGCGGGGGCTGCATGTCACCTTCTCTGCCCAAAACCCCTTCAGGTGCCAGGTTCCACTCCCCCCTTCCAGGGGGCCAAACTTCAGGTCACAACTTTTTTTTTTTTCTTTTTTTTTTTTTTTTTTTTTTTTTTTTTTTTTTTTTTTTTTTTTTTTTTTTTTTTTTTTTGCTCTTACTATATGCAAACTAAATTTAAAACATTTTCGAATCAGTTCAAAATTACAAGTCACACAAAAATTGCATGGCTATGTAAAAGCAAAAATAAAAGCTTCATTAAAGGCAGGGTTTTCAAAGAGGTCTGAGGGGTTTAGTGCCCAGTGGGGCAAGGCTGCTTTCAGACATCACATCCCAGCTAAGAGCTAAACTTCCTCCAGCCAAAAAGGACTATCTGCAGGCAGTAAAAGGATGAGGTGGTGAGCGCAGAGATGAGTTCCATTGTGGATGGGCCAGCAAAGCAATCACCAGAAATGAAAGAGCTGCCCTCACGACCCACCAAGGAGCCAAAACCAAACGCCAGGAACAGCCAAGGGGCTGGGTTATTTCCTAAGAAGGGCGGACGTTTGCACAGCCCGCCATGCAAGTGCGCGCTGGGCTGTCAAGTCCGTCCAACGGGGAGCATGGGACCAACGGGACCGGCGCGCACACGTTGGTGCAAGCAAGGCAAAAGCGCCCACTGCAGCACCAGCTCTGTGGCATCCCTTCCTGAGGAATACTCTAGTGCAGTGCAGCTGAATTGAGCTGAACCACCACAAAATATCCACGTGCTGAGGCATCAACCTGTTCACGCATTCGCAGAAACAAGCACTGCTGGTAGCCGGGCTGGAGACACAGGACGTGCCACACACTGCAAGCACAAAGAGATACCTTTCCCTATGCATAGTTCCTGAGAACAGCATTGGCTTTGAGCTCTTTCCAGTGAAATGCCCCAGGACATGGTGTGGGAGTCAGGCGGAGCGTCTGCGCTTCATGACAAATCGCCTGCAGGACTAAGTTCTCCAAGCTACACATTTGTCTTCTGACTGTTCCTGTAAAGGTAACTTACAGTGTGCAACGTTACTAATAACATGCAGTATTTACGAGAAATGCACATCCTGTTTTCACATTTCTATCGCCACTCAGGGAATGCCTCTCTGCAATCCACCGCTCCTGGGGCCCTCCGTCTCCATTGTAACGGGGTCCCAGCTCCTGCTCAGAGGACTCGTCCCCAGGATCAGGTGGCAATGGAGTTAGCTTCCGGCACGGGGCCAGAGGCTCCCGGCAGCCCCTGCCAGCACCACTGGCTGTTGCCAGCTCTGCCGCCTCGGCTCGGCGGAGGTGGCACAAGACATGTCCTTGCAAGGGCCCTTTGGCCCTGGCGCCTCCACGTGGCACCGCACTGGACCAGGGAAGCCGCCTGCAGGGCTGTTGGCTCCCTGCTAGGAGCCAGGGCTTGAAACAGGAGCTGCTCCTCAGGCTGGAGGGGTGCATTTTACATAACTGAAGGAGAACTGATACCCCATTAGCAGGTAATTAGCACTTCAACTAAGAATAGTTATTTAAGGCATTATGGACCAACCTCCAGCATTCTGCATGATTCATGTCCCCCACATCTAGAGGCATTCTTGTTTCTTTTTAGGATAACAAATACCATGTAATGCATCCATGCAACATTTAGAAGATGCTCAAAATTACGCTCTAGAGACAGATTTCTCTGTATCCGTAAGGGTAAAAAAATCAGCAAGACTAGAGTAACAGGGGTCCCATGGGCTTTCCTTGCATCCAGTAGTCAAGATGCCCCATCCAAGCCAGACCTGGGCTATCTCCAGGGCCATAAGGTACATTTCTAGAGGCTGTAAAGCCCAGCTGCTGGGAATCCAGACAGGCCATTATTGTGCAGACAAACTTTTGGCAAATTCATTTATCCACTGGGAGCTGGACCCATCAATACCACAGAAAAGGCCTCAGCAACACCACGTCCAAACAGGATGGTGCAGCAATCATAAAACCAGTCGCCAGGGTCCCAGCTCCTGTGGGCCACTGCGCCTCTGCCCCTCACAAGTCAAACACAGGAGCAAATCCTAGACGCACGTCCAGTCCTGCCGCTGCCACCACCTGCTCTCTCCATCACCGCTTCAACATCTCCTACCTGCAGGCCGCATCCGGGGAGGCGCCGTGCTGGAGCCGGTGGCCGGAAGATGAGCAGCTGAGCTCCTGCTGCAGCCCCTTCTTGCAGCCCATCCCAGGGCACTGAGGAGAGGAAAACCCAGGCACAGGTCAGGCCCCGCTCCGGCGGTGGACATGACCCGCTCCCTTCTCCCGCACGGCTGTTCTCCCCCTCGTGAGCTGCACCGCCCCCCGGGCCCCACGGCCACCCGGGCAATGCCAAACCAGGGGCTTCGGAGAAAGCGGCTTCTTTAGCAGAGAGGTACTTCGGTGTCCCCCTCTGAACTGCTGGGATAGCCTCACAGGGCTGAGAGCAGGTGGCAGTGCAAGAACGTGCAGTTCTTATTCTTGGTTCTGTGCATTTGTCCTTGTGGAAAAGTCATGTAAAAACTAGTAGAAAATTATCTCTGTGCTCTTGAATAAGGCAGAATGATCCAACAACCCCAAAAAGACACCTGGTTCTCTGCTAAGCCAGGTACATTTTCAAGCAGTTAACATAGCTTCTTATTGCACTTTCACAGATCTCTCTTGGTTTCACCCCATTCAACCCAAAAATGTTTTAGAAAGGCCAAGGTATTTTGCCTATTACAGGAGCCCCCATATCCTGCATGAAAAGCACTGAGGGAAGCCAGGCAAACATGGAGGCCAGAGGACTGCAGGGGAGAGGGTTTGCTTATATTGATTGGTAGGGTTTTTTTTTTTCTTTAGTGCTAGAGCACATCTTCCAAAGCAGTAGTGCAATACCTCAAAGCACATAAAACACCACCCTTTTGGGAACTGACCTGCCACACGTGATCCTATGCAGCCTGCTTGCTGCTCTGCCAAACACCATCCTTGCAGCCTGCCAGAAGCGCTGGGACCATCAGATTCATCCATGTGCCCAGAAAATAGCCCAGAACAACTCCCGGGGGGTCCCACTGCAGGGGAAGCTGCACCCCCGCACAGACACCCCACAGACAAGAGCAGCACATGTCTGCAAGCAGCCACCCCACGCTCCTGCAGCCAGGGCAGGAGCAGCAACTCAGCCACAGGAGGGCAGCAGCTGCAGTGGGAACAAGCCTCTCTGAAGGCACCTTTACCCCATTCGGACTTGCTGATCTGAAGCAGCTGTGCTGGTTCACAGCCACAGAAGCAGTCCCTGCAGAACAACCCACACTTTACCTAGAGAAGGGATCAGAGCATTTGGTTTGCACAGGACACTGCCTTTTATGCCGCAAGAACAACGCGATGTTACAGACGCCTCCTCTTGAGGACCAGCAGGGTTGAAGCCGGTGCTGCTGGCCCTGCGCACCCAGGGCCCGGGCTGAGCGGGGCCACTCATGTGAAGCAGCCACACTGCCCCTGTTTGGATCCCCAACTGCCCCAGAGCAGCCTCGCTCAGGCCCACACCTGACTGCCCCCTGCCCACCAGCATTGCTCCGCCACCCGATCTCACACTGAATTAGCTGCTTTGCTGCATGCCAGTGCTGCTCCGCCAAGCAACACGAGCGTTAATCAAACAGCAAAGACACAGCAGCTATATACACATTAAATATCTAGTGACCAGGTGATGAATGATTGAAGTTGATCTATTCTGCTGTACTCTGCTCAAGCCATACCCTTACAAACAATCAATAGCAATAAGATGTAACATTTATATGGGGCTTTACTTTTCCAGAGTGCTGCGTGGCCATTAAACAAACAAGAGCAAAGTGGTCCTGATACAGCACAAGCTGCCACAAACTTCTGGGAGTTTTGCCTACCTGAGCAGCCCCACTCTCGCCGTGCCCCGGTGCGCTTCACTCCTACTGACTTGCAAGGGCACGAATTCCCTGCTAATGCAGCCCTTTGCAAAACCTCAGCCTCCGTACTGGGAAAGCTGCAGCATATATAGCACCAGGTTTCTTGAATATTCTCGTATTTTTAGCCAAGAACAGGGTTCTCTCCCATATAAGACATGGGTTAAAGATGAGGGCAAGAAGATGCATTTCTAGCAGTTGCCCTGATCCCAGCTGCAGGAGCCTGGTCACTACTTCCCACCACCAGGACAGTCCTCTAACTGTGTCGGTGCCATGCGTGCTGCTCCCCATCCATCCTCCTTCCTGCACAAGAACACAGAAAGAAGTAGCACATCCATCCCCATCTGCGCCTCCGCAGGAGTCCACAAGGCCGGACACCATGTACACACCAGGACGACTGCACTAAAGAGCAGCAGCAGAAAGGATGCAAGAGCTTTGTAGAAATATGTATTTTTATATCAGAGTCCTTTGTAAATACAAAAAAATCCCACCCCACTGTGCTGGGAGGAAAATAATCCTGTGGGCATTTGAGACAAGTCTGTTTTACGAATACAAGCCACCAGATGAGACACATGAGCCCAGCTGGAAGACAAAAGGCCAGAGCAGAAGCGTGGCAGCCACGAGGCCTTGTAGCCCCACGCTCCTCTAACTGCTCTGCCCATTGGACATGGCCCCGGGCACAGGGCAGCAGCACCAAGGAAGGTGTTTGGGGTCAGCTCTGCACAAGGCTGGACTCTGCTTGCTGCTGCTACTTAACACCAAGTGAAGCGAGCAGGCCTGGGCAAAACATCAGTGGCAAACGCCTTTAGAGCAGATGGGTGGATGCACCTGCCTGCCTTCTGGAAGCTCAGCAACCTTGAGGTCTCTGCCTCTTTAAGGGTTTCAAAACACAGATACATTCACAGCTGCAACCTCCTGCTTCCCGCAGACACTGTGCTCCAAATCCATGGCACCACTCCTGGCCGCGGGCAGGGAGGCCGTGCGAGTATGACACCGCGCACTGAGCAACGCCAGGAGACACAGCAGCTGGACACAGAGACAGAAGTTCAGCTAGGTTTGTCCTGAATATTGCATGACCTTGAGGCCGTGGCACAGGATGCAGGCTCTGCATCCACACTTCGTGCAACACCATAGGAAAAGTGCTTATAGAGCACGCACAGCCATGAGAGTGAGGCACTCAGGTTTCCCTGGCTTGGTTTCACCACTGATGAAATGGAGACAACACCTGCTACACGCATCTCGGCAAGGCTCCTCCGCTCCATTTGCACTGGCACAAAGAGGTGCCTGGAGCCAGCAGCCTCCTCCTCGGAGCCCCGGTGTCCCCTCGGCGTGGCCTCCAAGGTGCCACATCTCTCCACCCACTCTGAGACCTAGAATACGGAAGGAAACACGTCAAAATTATGGAGGAGGTCTGGGCACTGATGGAAACCCAAGAGGTGGAAAAGCATATGGAGTTGGCAAGGAGTTCGTCACTAAATATTTTCAGATCAAATAAGAGTGACAGTGTGGAGGGCTCCAGACCATTCTGTCTATGCGAATGACCTACACATCCTCTGATGTACAGCAGCTCCACAGCCACACACACGAAGCATGAGGGGGAAAAGGGAAGAACCACCCTGCGGAGGGAGGGAGCTGCATAGCATAGGAATGCAAGAGTCTGATCTGTGTTATTTCTTTGCTTAAGGCCACCTAACAACAGCGCATAGGTTAATCCTCCACAGACTGAGCAGACAGCATCAGCCAACAGAAAACAAAACATCCCCAGTAGAGAAGAATCAGAACAAGAATTACCCATTTGTGAGAGCATTGTAGCAATAGGCAGCGACAAATATGAAGAAGGTAAACATGACGCTCCTGAAAAGGGAAGATTTCCCTGTAAATAGAGTTATTGTCCATCTGGTTATTAAAAATACAAAAAGAGTGGCACAGTGCTTGGTGGGAGCGAGGCGCATCCTGCTCCGTGGGGAGTCGCGCTCTGCTCCGCCCTGGCTGCTCCGTGCAGGAACACGGCCTGCTCCATGCTCGGAAATACCGTGAGAGGTAGAGAAACCTCTGGGGAGCAGCCAGACATCATCATCTAAAGCCATTGCCTTTTCCTTCCACGGGATGGAGAGGCTGCGGTCGCCAGCCCGTCTCTCCTCATGCCTGTAGTTCACATAGCAGTGGCAGCAGTGAGGCAGTTTCCTCGAGGCCGTGGGCAGGTCTTTGGAGGCCTCACAGCGCCTTGCCTCAGGCCTCGCGCACCACCCACAGCTGCCGAGCTCCCGCGCTCATCTTTCAAAGCCTCATTTTCCTGCCCCAAACATGGAATGAAGTGGTGTGTGAGCCCCGTGCGAGGCAGCACCGGGTCCCACAGCGGCTCCACACGGGCCCTGCCCACGCTCGTGCTGGCCAGGCCCGCGCTGGCCTCCCCACGCCAAGCCGAGGTCTTGCCGGTCGTGACCGGAGGCTGTGCCACACGTTACACATACATTGATTCTACTGCTGAATCCTATTTAATAATCTCCAGGGAAACAATGTGCTGTCCCAAAATAGTGGCCTGAAAGCTTAGTAAAGAGGCAGGGAGTGTTTCTGGAGGCACAAGAACACAGTGGAGCTACAGAAGGACAACGCGAAGCGGCTGTGCCGGGCAGAGGCGCATGGGCGAGATCTGACCGAGCTTTCAGCTGCCTCTGCACAGCCGAGCAAGACCCTGGCCCAGGCCAGGGCAGCGGCGAAACTTGTATTTGCCCCCACAGAAATGCCTCAAAACTTAAACTAGTCACTTAAACACAAGTCAAGAGTAGGATATTACTTTCGTAGCCCCTTGGCTGCTCTTCCCTAAACACAACTGGGCAAGCCCAGATTTGGCCACAGACCCAGCAAGCTGCTTTGCAGTGCGCAGGGCTCGAGCGTCAGGGCTGCTGCGAGCCCACGAGGAGGATCACCAGCCCGGGGAACACCGTGCGCTTGGGAGCAGTTTGCACGAGGATGAAGTCTTCTGCAAGCCACGCTTAATTCAACTAATGTAACCCTCACTTCTTAATTCATTAAGAAACACAGTCTACTTTATACTGTACCTTCATTTCACCTGTACAATCATATTGAGGATATTAACCCTTTTATTGTGAGGAAATTTAAAAAAGGAATATTAAAAAAAAAGTCTATATTGAGTAGGTAGGGAGAGAAATCCTTTTCTTCATCACTGTAAATTATCTATGTCTCTGCTTAAAATCTTTCCTGTCACACCATTCAGCAGCAGGACCTCATGGACCTGAACCCGAAAAGGCATTTGCTCATGGAGGTCACTACATAACCTCTGGAAGAAGCTGGTTCAAAAGCTTCACACTCATGCCAGCACTCATGCCGGTGCACATCCCACAGTGACAAAGAGGATAGTGCAGGAACAGACTTGCCCAAGCCACCCGCGACTGGAGTTGAAGCAGTGGGAACACCCCCGTTAGCATAAATAATTACTTTTCCAACATAAAGGTCCCCACAGTTAATTTCCCATTGAGGAACTATGGGCTGCTAAGAAAATTAAAGGTCGAAGGTTCGTTACTGGGACAAATAGAGCACGAACTTTTGCAAAATGCCTCATTGATTAGCACCATCTCTTGACCTAAAAGAGAAAGCCTGAGGAGAACTAACAGGAAGTTGATTCCTGCTGGGGTTTATTGCTATTAAGCATTATTATTACTGATTTTGATTCCTCACTTTCCTTTATAAAAAGAAAACAGAGGAAAAGACAGATACAGGTTGATTCCCATCAACCTAGCTCCTGGTTTGGCTAGCCACATTACCAGGCAATATGAGAGTTGCACACACAGATGCCATTAAAACAGCCTTTCTAATTAAATTCCATGAGAAATCGTGCAGGACTCATTCGAGTCCCATCATCTTTTGATTAACTATCCTCACACACTAGGAAGGAAGATATGACCTCTAATTTTTTTTGAGAGAGATGTGCTGTTTTTAGTATTAACCGCACCGTCTTTTCATTGTTCCTTGAGCACTTTCATTGTTCCATTGTCCCAGGGTTGGGAGGAGAAATATAATTACACACAATGGGGGTATAATTCATACATTAAAAGTGACATTAAAGTGACAGATAGCAAAATATAGCAATTCAAGAGCTTGCCTGTCACTCTTGTAGGGATTACTGGCACCCTCCAACTCTGCTACTCACAAGCCTCTCGAGCCAGCGCGGCGGGAAGAGCGCGAAATTAATGCTGCTGGACCCGGCCCCGGCCGCCGGGGAGCAGCTGCGAGATGCCCCTTTCAGTCACCTGCGCGGCCCCCGGCTGCACACCCAGCCTGGTGCTGTTGGACTTTACCAGCCTCAGCATCTCAGCTTAACTCACTGGGGATGAGCTCCTGCAGGGCACCAGTGCAAACCACCACAGTTGCAAACTCAGTTTTTGCGACCTAGGTGCAACCTCAATGCACAGGGCCATTTGGAGAGCAAAGGAGGCCCCAGCAGCCGGGCTGGAGCATCCTTTCCACTCCTCTTCCCGACCTGACCCAGAGCCTGGTGCTACTGCTACAGGACCCAGGAAAGCACGGAGGGCTCGTGGCATAGTAACAGCTCCCTGCAGCGCAGGTGCAATATCTGCATCACTGCAGACATGCGTCGCTTGAGGTGGGCAGCGCGTGGCCCCACCATGAGGCTTCTCACCTCACGTTGCATTTCCTCAGCAACCCAGTTCACACAGCACAGAGTTGCACAGCATGGCCACCTCCCGCTCCTTCCTCTAGGATATTTCCTAAAGACACACCTTCTCTTTGCAGCACTGTTTAGTGGTTATGAGTAATTATTCCCTGCAATACTATTTTCCACAACTTTAAGAGCTGGTGATTTCTTTTACTGCCGTCCATCTATTAGATTTTCACCTTGGCAGGAGCACAGATGTTGAACAAGGCGGCACAGGTTGTGCCTGATCATACACGAATAAAACCTGCGGCAAGCTTTCACATTCCACTTTCGTGAGCTAAGTTTCTGGAGAGCCGATATCCCCTTGCCAAGAGCGTTACCAAGAGGCAATACCTGCAAACACCAGCTTGGACTTACCATCTCCCCTCTCTTTCCAGCAGTGCTGCACACAGAGCTGGCACTGTCTCCCAGGAGCAATTCAGATAAACTTGTGAGCTGGTGGCGATGGCCAACACACGTCCTTACATTGGCAGGACTTCAAGAAGCTCCCTGGGAAAAGCTGCTGTGCGCTCCAGCAGGGAGCTGTGAGGAGGGCTCTGCTCCGGCAGCACATGGGGCCAGCTTCTGTGGAGGGGAACTAAAACACCCCACATAGAGCTCTGGTACCAAGAGCCACCGTTATGGAAACCACGGTCTCTGATAACACAGTCTCCTGCTACAGGGGCAGAAAAAGTTTTGCCAGGCTTTTTCCCCTGTCATCTCTGTCTGCTGTTATCCTTCCTTGCTCCGGAGTAAGGAGGTCAGCCAGACCCACGCAATTAGAGGAAATTGTGCACGGTTGACCTTGTAGCCTGCCAGGCCCTTTCAAGTGTGGGCAGTCTTTAGCGGGAGCAGCATAGCAAACACAGAAGAGAGGTGCTGATAGGTGGGAGAATGAGATTGTTAAGACATTTTTTCCCCTCACTCTCCGCAAACTAAGATAGTACCTCTGCCACTTGGGTGAACTTAGGTTATTCCCACTCATATCTAGCAGCCCATGGTTTCTTCCTTCATCTTGACTTCTGCTATTTTCATTCTGTGATGTCTGTACTTTTGCACTATTGGGAGTGGATTGTGTGTGGATCACTAACTTTTGGACAGGTCAGCTATCTCAGCCTGAGCACCACTAGATGGATACTAATAAGAGGAAACGAATACATCAAAGAAAATTCTCTCTTTTTCTCTTCATACCCCTCTCCCAGGCACACTGCTTTCTTCTGCTCTTGTTGTTGCTGCCCTTTCTCGCTCTGCGTTTATGCTCTGATTTCTGTAGATGGTACTGTACCAAGAAGAGATGAAGATTGACTTTCTAGGTCTGCTGGAACTACCTGAACGAGTCAGTGTGGAGCCTGCAATTCAAAAGGGACAACATTAAAAAAAAGAGATAATGGATGCTACAAACCGTGCGCAAAATTTAACAAAACAATTAGATCAGTAGCTTTTAGGAGATGAATGACAAAGCTGTGGGGAACGTGTCTATGGAGTTTGGAAATGGATGTTTGAAAGAAAGAGCTAACCCCTCGACCAGACTGGGCCCTCCAGTCAAATTAAGTCGTTTGACAGCTGGACATGGCTGTTGCTAATATTTGGCCTAGATGGACAAGGCAGACCTGGAGGGAATCATCAGCATTTGCTTTGTGGGATGACGATGAAGTGCAGGAATCCTTCAACAGCTGAGCAAACCCCACTGCGCTTTGTGCAGCCGCTGCCTCAGGAGGCTGCGGGTGGAAACAGGGTTGCTGTGGCTGCTAGAACAGTTTTCCTCAGGACATTTCCCCAGTACAACTCAACTACCCCGCCTTGATGGCAAGTTGCAGAATCTGGGACAGGACATCACTCCTGTTGTATCGTTAACAACAGTGTATCCCCCACGCGCCCACAGAGGCGCCACGCGACGCTGGGCGGTTGTACAAGGCAGCAGGCAGCGCACGCGACGGCTGGGGAAGCCGGGGAGCTCCCGGCCTTGCTGCCCCCGCAGGCGGCACGCAGGTGTCCGGCTGCACTACCGCGGCATTTTGCGGCCACATCTTGGCTACCGCTGGTGTTCCACACAAAGCCATGGCTCCAGGGCCACTTCACACCGGTCCCAGTTAGGGAAAAGTGATCCCGTTACTGGAAAACAGTCAACCAAATCTGGGACCAGCATGATGCAACAAGCAGGCATCCCCAAAGCACCATTTCCAGAGCCCCTCTACTTAGCACTTCTGGGGCGAATAGCAAGTGCTGTATGTGTTGGAAGGACTGCTCCTGCACTAGAGTTCCCGTTCCAGGTGCTCTGGCACACTGCACGAGATCAGAAATCAAGGATGAGAAACGGGGCATCTTGGACCAGCGATGCCCCAGACAAGGCGAGTAAATGTCTTGCTGACCTGCCAGCCCGGGAGCGGAGCGAGGCCGGCCGTACAGGCCGGGCTGCCTAGCAGCAGTCCCAGGCACCGCAGGCGAGCTCCGTGCTGGAAGACACAGGGTCTCCCAGACAGCATTCGGATCCATTTGCCTTCGTGACTCCCGGGCTTCCCAAAGACGCACACTGTGCGGCATTTCAGACTATAAACACCGGCCGCTCCGACCCTGGTTGGTTTTAAAACCTTGCTCCACACTTGTGCATGGGGCTGTATTTTTCCCTGGTGGCCAGACAGAGAAACTACCGTAAATTTACATTTTTCCAACACAAATATTTTCTCCATTATTTGCTGCTAGCTGGAAAGCAGCAGTGGGAGGACAGAAAGGGACCAGCACTGCTCCCATGGCCAGGAGAGCACAGAGGCCACCCAGCAGCCACAGCCAAAGGCTATGAGCGCAGGAAAGGGGGAATGAGGATGCTGCAGACACGCACCCCCAAGCTAGTTTGCTCTGAAGGCTTCACCAGGCCAGGATCCCAGAAAAACAACTTTTTGCGATCCCTATGTACCTACTGATGCCCAGGCAGGGCTCCCAACACAGCGGCCAAGCGTCACTGCGCCCCACAGCGCCCGCGCACGCCGCCCGCACCTCCCGGCGGCCCGCTTGCTAAAGCGCCCATTAGCCAGTAATGGCAGGCGTTTACAAAACATGTTTCCTCCCACATGGCCCCAGAGGGGTTTGCGCGCAGAGCGGCGAGATCCTGGCGAGGGACCGTGGCTCCCGCAGCGCAGCGCTCCCACCGGGCGG
>VZSV01000008.1:1978806-1998720 GCA_013398735.1 Nothocercus julius | reverse complement strand
CGGCGCCGGCCTGCGGCTGCAGCCCCTGCGCGCAGCCCTTCCTTCCGCACGCAGCCGCTCGGGGCGCTTCCCTCCCCACGCAGCCGTGCGGAGCGGGGCGAGCGCTCCCGGAGCTCCCCGCACCAGGGGGTCGGCGGTTGTCGGGGCACGGAGGCTGCCTGCAGCACGGCTCGGCCGGCGCCGCTGTCGCACTTGCTTCACTGCTTCCCCGTTACAGAAAGGCAAGGTACAGAAACGCCTCCAAGCACACGTGTGCCACAGAACAGACGTGCTCACGTACGTTTGCTCATCAGGTATCAATCAAATTGGGTTTTACCCGAAACCAGCCCCTTAGCGATGGTACTGTGAAACAGCAAGAACTCCCTATAGAATGTTGCCTCCAAGTGCCTTAATACATACTAATCACTGACTATTTATGGTTTTAAAAACAACACACCACACGTTGCGTATTTTGCCCAGGATCCATAGCTATATAAAAGATCAATATTGCTTCTCTGCAAAAGAAATTTTAGAAAACATTAAATAAGTAGAAAATTGATACCAATTACAATTCCTCATGACTATTATTGGTAGGTACAAAATCAAAGCCATCTCCAGACCATGGCCGCCCTGCCTGCACCCCAGCGCAGCCCTCCTCACTGCGCTGGAGCCTGGAGAGCACCCGAGAGGTTTTCACTCCCATACAGAGGTCTAAGACTAGACCATCCTCTCCACCATGTACCATTTCATAACAGGAAATTATATCCAGGAACCTCCATAGTATGTTAGAAAGCGCTTTCCTACACCTTCCCTTTTAATTTTAAACTTAATGCACAGGGAAAGATCCCGGGGATATGGACCCTATCTCACCAACCTGCTCTGGGGCTTCTGCTGCACTATAATAAAACCTCTGTTGCCCGTGACATTTGCACGGAAATGCCCAGATCAGCCAACCTGTCTTCCCCTGGACTTCCTTGCACACTCACACCACAGCTCTCCCGCCCCTCTTCACCCACCTGGACAGAGCCCCACTGCTCCCGAGGGCTCTGGATGCTTTATCACCTTGTTGTGCTGCACACAGGCTTCCTTGACCATCTCCCACCTTGCTGCACATCTCCCACATGTGTAAGGGATCCCAGTGATTTAGGCCGCAGAAGCAACAGCAGATGCCAGCGATTCCGGGCAAGCCAATGCCACATGGGATAAGGGCCCTGCAACGTGCGCCCCAGGACAAGGCGAGGTGGGCAACAGCACCGCAGCTAGTGAAGGAGCTGCCGCTCCGGAGGGACACGGCGCTCCGGGAGAAGCTCCCCATGGAATAGTGGGATGCTGCAGACGGGCGCTAGCGCACTCGGCGCAGCCTCCGCTGTGCCCCCGGGGAGATGCAGGCCTTGAGCAGAGCCTCATGGAACGCAGTGCCATGGAAAGGTTACGCATACTCAGCTCAAGAAGAGACATTTTCTCCTTTTTCTTTTTTTCTGGCAGCATTTTTTCTTAAAACAGAAGAGACTAGGCCTTTTTTTTTTTCCTGTAGACTTCCCTGCAAACCGAGCACCCCTGCAGTGCTGCATGCTCATGCACGCAGCCACGGCTGCACGCTGGCAGCTGCACACCCACATCCCACTGCGGCAAGGACAGGATAAGCCATGCTACAAAATGCAAGTTAGGAAGATACTTATATTTTTAAATGGATAGAAGTCCCTTTCTAAGGCCTATAAAGCACTGAAGAGTGTAATCTAAAGCCCCTAAGCCTGGCCCCTTGCTAAAGCATTATGGTTATCTCACCCTGCTGCATCACTTCGTGGCACATTAATTAAAAATGGAAAACAGCAGAATGGCCAGAGAAGTGTCACCGGCAGGATGCTACAGTACATACTATCTGCAATAAAAATACACATCTAGAGAACACTCCAATGTGCAAGAGAGCAGGAATGGGTGCTGACACTCTCACAGGGCTAGAGCGCACATGAGCAAGCTGCAGCTCCTGACACAGCAAACACAGCCCTTGCACTTTGGGTGCTGCAGTCCTGCGGTTGTTCCCAAATCCCCGTTAAGTCTCAGCATTAAAGCTGGTGGGCTTCCCCCACCACTCATTGATATATGAAATCATTAAGTGTCTGATGGTTTTGAGTCTTCACTTCAGCAGAGACGTTTCTGGGAGGGCAGCACAGCGAGCGCAGCACAGGAGGCCACACAACTTGGACTTTCCAACGTGTATTTGGGAGAGGGAGCCTCAAGAGACCGCCCAGTCTGTGTTTGCTGTATGGCACCATACCAAATCCAAGCAGCGTGACGCTCTCCACGCACTTTACAACGGCGATGCGGGAACACTGCTGCCTGCACAGGGGCTTCCTCAGCGCCGGGCCGGCAGCACCGCCGAGCAGCACGGCACGGCCCAGGGGCCTCTCCTCCTCACCCAGGGAGGGGAGGCTGGTTGTTTCTAAACTCTGAGGCAGATGGTAAATACTATTCTCCCTTTTCCACCTTTCTGAGCCAAATCCATTTTTAATTCTGTGTAGGAATTTTTGACCTTTTAACCAAGTTTTGTTTTTCATTACATGCCCTCTTAAGATGTTCCAGGTAGGAAACAGAACAAAAAAATAGGAAGGAAGTTCAAAAACACCCTTTCCCCCATCCCTCCCTGTTTCAGTTATGTAAACTGTCAGTAGTAGAAAAGAAAAACAGAAGGAAGATGACTTAGGCTTTTTTCCCCCTCCCCATTTAAAAAAACAAAATAAAACAAACAAGAACACCCACACAACTTCAAATCAAGACCTCAGTTCTAATCCAGAGAACGCGGCTGGTGTCTCCTCCAGCCCCGCGGTACCTGCGGGCCCTGCGCTGCCTCCAGCCCTGCAGGGCCCCGGGGCGCAGCCTCCCCCGGCCCCGCTGCTACACTGCGCCCATCAACACCCCCCGTCCTCCCGCCCTTCTTCTCGTGCTCTTTGTGCCCTCCGGACTACTATTCAAAACCCCAGTTGTTCAGATAGCTGCTTTTAAAAGTGAGGATTGTCTGGAATGACCACTCCGTTTGAAGAAGAACCACCTCCCCACACACAGCTCTGCTTTTCCTCCGTTCTTTCCAGCTCCTCATCACTGAGGGGTGAAGCACATTCTTGCAAACAACTAATGGATAATAGTGCAGAACACAGTATCCTATAAGAAATGATACGAAACAATGAATTTTTGCCATCCTTTCCTGACACAACGTCGACCAGATCTGAGCAAGCCTCCTGCTTTCTCCGTTTTCCGTTTCTCCTCATGCACGTTTCCACAAGCTCTGGCAGCAAGCCCTACCCAGCAAGGCCGGCCCTGTGACCCGCACACCGGGCGGGCGGCCTCCTGCGCCTCGCCAGCCTCTTCCTCCCCACTCCGCGCCCTTCCCGTCCCCTCCGCGCAGGGGTGGCGCCTCCCGCCTTCAGGGGACGGCCGGCTGGCGGGTTTTGGGGTCGAAATGGGCGGTTTCAGTCAAGAGCGCGGCCCAGGGGCAGCCGCACGAGGCCCAAGCGCCTCTCAGGGCTTCCCGGGGCGGCGCTGCCCCCTGGCGGCCACCGCCGGCACCCGCGCTCCCCTTCCCTTCCCCAAAACCCCTAAAATCCCCCCCAAAAAGAGGCTGTCCCTCAGGGGGGGGCGGCCCCGCGGGCAGCGGGGCAGGGGGAGCCCCCGACTCCAGCAGAGGTGGCCAGGGGGAGGCAGGAGCTGCCCTGGGCCCTGCTGTCCTTCACCTCCTCTACACAGCCTTGTTTTACCTGAGAACTCCACACATTTCTTCTAAAACAAAAACAAAAAAAAACAAAAAAAAAAAACCAGCCCACAGAATAAAACCATATTCTAACTCCAACTCCCAACTGCGAGGCTGTAATTGCCTGTAGAGATGGCACCAGCCACTGCTGAGCTCCAGAGAGCCCGCACTGCTGCACCAGCATCGCCACCTCACTGCGCGGAGGCCAAGGCCAGTGCAAAGCCCTAAGGCAGAACGTTTTCTCATGCATTTGAAAATCTTTCCCCTTTCTTTCTGCTTTGTGTATCTAGGGAGTCCAAAAGAAAAAAAAATTTTTGTTTTTTTTTAATACTACACCTGGTGCATATTCAAACCCTGCATACCATAACAGCTCTGTGTGTTTTCCAACCTGGCAGCTTTTGCAGGAAGAGCCTTTGCAGAACCAGGGAAGCAGCTGGCAGCTCCATGGGCATTTCCACCTTCTCCAAGTGCCTCTCCAGGGCTGTGCTTATATACATTGGGGAAGCAGGATACAAACCCACCCTGCTGCTGGAGCCAGCAGGCAATCTCTGGGTTTTAAGGCAGGTATTTGTTTCCCAGATAACTAATTGCTGGGCCATCAGGACAACTGAGGCAACTCTGATGAGGTTTTGGGCCTTTTGTCAACTGTTGAATTAAAAAAAACTGCTGTGATCTGATCTGCAACCTGAGGGTCTCTGCAGAGACCTTCCCACTCCACAGCTGAGTTTCTCCTGCTCCTACCACTTTTTGCACCACCTTGGAGCACTGACCAAATCAGTAGCAGTTTTGCTCTGCCTTGTTCACATCCTCACTCCATGAATCCCTACCTTCAGTTTTCTCCTTGTTCAATCCAGCTCAGCTCTGTGGCTGCAGTTAGGTGATTTTTATTCATGAGTGTCAAACTTCCAAAACAATCCTCAAGCTTCACATTTATATTACAGAGCAACTCATCTTCCTTTTAAAGTAGTATTATTCCTTCCCTATTTTTTCCTATTTTTTCTCCAGTGCTGGAGAAAAACTGAATGAACTGTTCAGCAAGTTCCAGGCACAGAAAAAAAACTTTAATAGAAAACAGAATTGCAAGCAGAAGCAGGCTCTGTTGGTTTTGATTTTTAACCAATGGGGAGATGTAATTAAGAGTGTTAACTTAGCTACTGCTACAGATGTGAGGCCAGATCATTAGATAATCTGCTTGCCCATTCATCCAGATGACTTGTCTAAAGCAATCAATTCCTCAGAGCCCTAAGCCATAGAAAAAGAATCAGAAATGAAAGTGTCAACAGTGGTTTCAGCAAATCCTTACAGTGACATAAGCAGCAAGTAGTTGTTCATTCAACAGCTACAAACCCAAAGCTTAGGACACATCCCTGTCACCAAGGGTGAAAAGCTTCCCAGTTCCTACCTTCTTCCTCTGCCTGACTCCATGGATACTCAAATCATACCCAGACATCATCTCATGAGAAAAGTCTATCTCTTGAAACTTAACAGCATGAGACTTGCTGTCACAGGCAATTTCAGTATTTTTCTCTAAACACAGTACCAGTAAAAGTGTTCTAATTTTATTTCCATTAGCAGAAGGGAGAAGTCAGTCATGCAAGGACCATACTACTTATTTCACTACACCATGACACTAAGTGTTCACTTAGTTGTGCCACCCCATACAAGTCACTCTCCAGTCCACCACCTCCCACCTGAAGCACAACTTGCCTGTCCCAGAGGTACAGCAAGAGTTCCCTCTTGCCTCTGGTTGTGTCTGCTGATCAAGATCCATTTAACCTATAAATTCAAACAAAAATAAAGTCTTTACTATTTGCTTCCTCGTTACTTCACTGTTGGCAAAGCTTTGTGATAGAAAATTCATTTTCTGGCAAGTGAAAAGTGCTCATTTACAGCACAGGCTGTGCTTAACTCAAGCAATCAACTCATCTAGTCCGCAGCCACTGGAACCTGCTTTTCCACACAGGTGAAAAGTAGCAGAAATTTCAGTAAGATTTTACACAGGAGCCTAAATGCTTACAGTGGAAGATTAAGGCACTTAATCGCACAGCTTCCATGAGAACCAAGTTACATGCACATTTTCAGCACAGCTCACCAGGGGCAGCAGACAGGTTTCCAAGAGTTTCCATTTCCATTCATCCCTTTTGTATTGTATTTGTCTTGCTTCAACACACCTAATTTCTTCACATAAATTCCATCATCTAGCACTACTGCCTCCAAAAGTCAGACAGAAGACCCAGGTTAGGCATTATTAAAGGATTCAATAGCCATTTTGCACTGAACTGTGTTAGAAATTGCTACTAAACAAAGTAAAGCAAATGTAAAGAAAGGGCAAAGTAATGAAAGAGCTAGAAAGGTGGAAACTGTACTGAAAGTAGGGTGACAAGATGCAGAAGACCAGAAGCATCAGTTACTTGGAAATAAAAAGGTTATGCAGGTAGCCTGAAGAGAGTCAACAAGGGACTGGACACAGACAGGAGTTGGTTTCATCCTGCAAAGCAGATGAGCCTGAAGCGGTCCCACGCGGAAGAGACACGACTGGGACAGACCTGCGACTCTGCAGGTCTGCGCACCAGCCCTTTCAGATGCAGCCTCCCGCACTTGGCACACACAAGAACCCTGTGCTAAAACATCTCCCTCTCCCCCGAGAGGGTCCGAGGCACCCAGGGGGTGCAGCGCGAGGGTGACACTGCTCCCAGTCACTGTCTGGGCAGGTTCTCAGGGGTCTCTGCAACAAGCCCAAAGCACCAGCCTCACTGACCACTGCTCCTTTGCTCTTCATATCCTAGCAAGCCCCACAGTCTGCCTTAAAAACTTTATAGATGCAGAACAAAACATTCTGATATTAGGACATGTCTGAGTAGAAGCTGCAGGAGACACTAACGTCTCTCCTATATGTATCCCACATGACAATTACAAGATTGCATATTTAAAGACAACTTCTCTAATTAAATGACTATCTACTTAATAAGGAACAGTTCATTTCATTATTCCATTGGGGTATATATATATTTTTTACAATTAGTAAGACAGTACCTTTTGTTACCACCTACCATTTAGAATAAACTGCAGTCTGCTGTTTCACCTGACTTTACCGCAGTTTGGCGCTGACAGCAGTCAAGAGAGCCCCACAGTTTTGGGTTCCCAGTCTGAAGAGCACTTAGCCTTACACAGCTCTCAACACACCACTGTCAGCATAACAAATTGCTTAGGAAACCCCTACACAAAGAGGATCCCATTACAGATACTTTTATATGGCTTGCTGAAGCCACACAGAAAAGCTGTGACAGACAAAAAAACTAGAAGAGCTTCATGATTTTGTGACCTGTCAGCTGTTTGGCTTAACACCCCTTAGAGGATTAGAGTTGCTGACTTATCTACAGGAGCCTTCTGAACCAACTTCCTTTACATAAGAAAGCTTTACCTCTGATACACTGAAATAAACATCCTGTGATCAATAGTCAAACACCAGAAAACAGCCATAGTTAAGGAATACAGCATTACTGTCACATACATGAAGGATGGGCTTGCACCAGCACCTCAGCTCAGACATCTCAGATTTAGTATTGCAGCTTGAGCACTCAATGTAGCCACAGCATGTAAAAAACACAAGGTAACACAGGTAACACCTTAAAATCAATCAGGACTATCCTTTGCCATTACTGACATTTTGTTGTAAAGTTTACACAGCAAGCAAAGCATTATAATTGCTGAGAAAGCCAGACTTCGCCGAGAACATGCTGAAAGATTCTGTCTCACTGAAGGCGAGTTAGAAGCTACTCGGATATCAAAGAAGGTTAAATGCCATTAAGCCAATACTTCATGCTATTAAACCAATACTTTATACCATTTCATTTACCTCAGACCTTTCCTCTACATAGTCCCACTTAAACCCTTAACACTGTAACAGTCCATTAACACTATGTATAAAAGCATGATAAGGAAGAAGTGCCAGAGAGGAAAATACACAATCTAAGGTCAAGCTCCCACTTTTTTTTTTTTTTTTTTTAAAGTCTGGAAAATCACTTCTCTTCCCTGTGCTTCCCAAACTTTGCCAGACCACAAGAACCCCTTCACAGGCTGTTCAAAGCAATTTTTTATTCCAGATAAAATATTCAAGTTCAAAATTAGGTCAGAGTAGCACTGGCATTTGTCTGAAAAGTATTTTAAATCCAAGTTTTCTGTTAGGGAAGTAAATCCAGCTAAACAGGAAAATATTTAACAGGAAATATACAATATATTTTAAATATATCATTGCATAAGCCCTGAGAGCATCTAAATCAACTGAGGCACTGATAATACGAGAAGTATTCAATAATTCAAGCACTCTGGGCCATGTGTCAGCATTAACTACACATGAAAGTACTTTCATCTTTTTAATCACTGGAGTGGGTTTCCAGTTAAACTCTCAATTTTTTTTTGTAAAAAAAAATGACAGGTCTCAAGCTACTCTCACAAAACTAAGCAGTTCAGACAAACAGTATTGTGACAATGTGGAAAGACTGAATAAAATGTTTCAAGGAATATTGGGCACACACAAAACTGCTTCTGCAGGCTTCTAATATAAAGCAGGTTTTATATTTACTCTCTTCAGTTTTAATACAAAAATTTTAAATATAGGAGAAAAACAACTGGTAAACAAGTTTGTCCATCTAAGCAGATAAAACCTACACACAACTTGCGGCTTAGCACATTTCAGAATGGAGAAGTCTCAAGAAACCTACGGACAATCAGAAAACAGTTTCCAAAGAGCAGGTCAATGAAAGAACAATCTCAACTACCCCAAGTCACACACAAGTTTCCTTCAGAAAAATTCTAAGTTATGGTAGAGCAATTCAAGGAAGCACTGTGAGAATAAAGTAATACTGTAAGTACCAACTTACATAGGGACATGTATGCCCCTCTACTACAGAACCACAGAGAAAGCATTTGACAGTTTAAATCTTGGGAAAAGTAACAACAAGAAACACTTACTTGCATACTAACATGCACACATATTCAGTTCTTCACTATCCAAGACTTACAGAACAAAAGCAAAAATTCATTTTCCTTAAAGTGCCAGGACTATCAAAGTAAAGGCTACTTCCCATTTTTAAAGACAGATTGCAATAATTTAACAAGTTACATTCCATTCCAGAGTATTGCACTTATAATTGCAAGTAATACCTATGATTTAAAACATTAGGGATGTTGTCTTCAGTTACTTAGCATGCTTCATATATCTGAACTATTTTTATGCATTAACTCCAACTATACTTAACATTTCAGTAAAATGTCTGCTAAAAATACTTAGATATGTATCTGACTAGCCTGTATGCAACTAAATCCCATAGTGTACTTAATTGCTTTTCTGAATATAACTATTGCAGTATTTTTCCTCTTTTTCCACTGTTACTATGTCAAGTCACAGTGGAAGTAAAAGGAGACTAAAATGCCAAAAACAAATCCCAAATTGAATAAAAACATTGATTTACAACTATTTCAAAGCTATTAGGCAGGCAAGCATCAGCCACAATCTTAGTTGAGGCTAAGGCCAGTCCATCCTTTTATAAGTTAAAATTTCAGTTTTATGCATTTTCTAATGTAAATATAAAATCCTGTCAGCCCATGGATTTCACATATTTTAGAAAAATTCCATCCACTGCCTCAGATATACACTAAGCTATCTCTGGACTTGCATATGCTAGCTTGAATAAAGAAAATCATAAGTTCAATCACAAAATGAAATTAGTGACAACTGTGTAAAACAAATAAGTTTTATTTTGTGACTGTTCAACAGCTGATTTGAAGTTATGAAGCTACCACACCAACCTTCATGAACATTTGCTTTAATAGAAAAGTCTTAGTAGAAAAGTAGAAAATAAACCAGCCTTTGCAGACAAAGCAATTTCTCCATGCATCTAAACAGTTTCAAATGCCTTACATGCCTGGTTAAGACTGGCATGTCTTACCCATTCCCATTCCCCTTCAGAGGGATGCATGTCAATAGGAATTACCTACAGGTGGAGGTTTACCCTTTACATCCGAGTCCTGCTTGGAAACAGCTTGTTTTTAAACAGATAACATGTGCTTTTATTTACACAGGGCACTAATTACAAATATTTAAATGCTAGGCTTATGTAATGGCCATTACAGCTGAAGTATACAGAAACAGCCTCTGCAGATAAAGTGAATTCTCCATGCACAGAAACAGTTTCAAACACCATAGCCATCATCATTCATAGTGCCCTATTTTAAAAGTTGTGCAGTCACTGAGTTACACACGTAACCTGGCTGTAAGTACCTGACAATGCAGAGCACTGTCGTGCTGTGTTACTTAGCAATCTTAGCATGTAATTTTAACATGAGCACACTGCAAAGTATAGTTGTCCACAATATTAATGTAAACTTGTATGGATAAGTTAGAGAACAAAATAATGAATAAAGTACAATTAGTATAGAAAGTTAAAACCAGATTCCACTGCTGTATCACAGCTCAGAAAAAAAGTAGGCTCTAAGAAAGGATTTAATCCACAATCGTAATGTAGGTCAGCAGTGATTCACTTTTTACCTAGCATTCACTGCATTGACTCAGACTCAGCATTAACATCAATGGTTGTCAAACCATGTAGGACCTTGTCTCTTTCATTTAATAAAATAAGCAGATTTCTCAGTCTGTTTTGCTAATTTATCTATTCTTTTCAATCACAAAAGCAGTATTTAATTTACAAAGTGCCATGTCTTTATGCTATGTTTGTAATATTCATGTTTAAAACCTGAACATCCCTCACTTTCTGCTGCCCTTTTAGTTTTCAATGAGCTTCAGTGACTCAAAAGAACTGAAACCAAGGTGGTAACTAAAGGGAAGGCTTTGGGGAATAGGAAAGTTCACAATGGTTGAGGGGAAAAAAGCCTTTCTAAAATAGCCAGGTGTTCACCTCTACCCATACCAACTTCAGACAGATACAAGGACTGTAGGTGAATCTGATTTCAGACTAAGGACATGAAAGATCCTCCAAGCTTTATATTTTTATCCTTTTATAATGTTAGAACAGATTCTTATAGATAAAGAACAGCATACTCCCCTACTCCTGTTCTTTCACACAAAGTTTGCTCTGAGAATATGGCTGAATTCCAGTCTTTATTATTTGATTACCACAAAGTATTTCCAAGTTCAGATTTCTGTGTTCTGGCTCTCTATCTGATCATAATTCATGTAGTATCTATCATGTTTTATTCCATTTTAATGCACTGTGGCAATCATCAAGTTAACCAAAAACATAATGAGTAAGTTTGAAATACAAAACTGATATGGGGAAGTTTCTATGCTGACCTGAGGTCAGTAGATTCCCAAGGTTATCACCCAACAGAGCTTTAACCTGAACACAGCTGAGTGGCCTTGAAGACCACTCCTGCTTTGTGTTTGGAAGAGGTGGTAGATATTTACTTGAGGAATGGATGGCTGTGCTTGAACTTGGCCTCATGTTTGCTTGATACATTGTCATCAACTCCAGTCAAAGGATCAGTTTGTTCACCAAGGCCTAGGCTAAAGGAACAAAAAAGAGAAGCGATTAAGAATTCATTGTTAAGACAGTAAGAGGCAGTAGTTCACAAGAATCTCATTATCTCTTCAGCATAAGAAGCTTTAAGACATTTCCATAGAGGTACTTCTATAACCAAAACATCATAGATGTCCCAAGACAATAATTTATAAGCACAACTGGGGTCATTTTCTCTTCAAAAAAATACTCAGCTGAACTTTAAACTTTGTCGATAAAGCATATAACCCATTCAATGATGGAAGTCAAACTAAGGGCCACATTCTGCTAAGATTCTGCTGGATATCACTACATTATATTTACACACATACAGTGTTAGTAAAACTTAAATACAGTCTTAGCAGACAATCAGCAAATATTAACTTGCAACTGAGACTGAGAGCAGTTGCCTATTAGGGAGCTTGGGAATATATCTTTACAAAGCATCCATTTCCAAGAAGCATCCTACTTCAGGATAAAAGTGCATGCTCTTTAACATATATATTGGTATTTTGATCCATATTGCCAATCACTTATTTACACACTGTTTACTCGGAAAATACCCAAATCTGTTTATATCAGATTTAAAAAATTTAGCAACTTTTTATATGTCAGTTTTAATTCCTCCCTCTCACTCTGTAAAAACAAGTCATCCATGATCTTTGGTTAATTTTGAAATATTCCCAGCTCCACAAAGACTTCTAAAAATACCTAAATGAAATATTTGGATATTTTTTCTTAAATTCAGAATTGTTTTTACTGGAGCTATTTTACATTAAAAAGCTTTACTATTATGAACCTGATATGCAAAAAAATATTAAAAAAATCTAAATTTAAAATAAAGAGTTCAAACATCTAAGATTTTATTTTAATCCATGTATACAGATGCAGTGCAAGAAGTATATTTTTTTCAATAGAGTATATACAATTCCCTATATCATTTTCTCCATCTGAGAGCTTCTGTTGCTGTACTTCATAACATTTAGGAAGAAGCAATTCAGGACAATGTTTAATGACTCCACATACTACAAATTAGAAATTCAGTGAATATTTCAAAGCTATCTCATCTTAACCAGGTCAAATTTTGTTATCAAGTGGAATGACTGCTTAATATTTTAATGAATTCAAAGATATTTAAAATGTGGTTTTGAAAGGCAACTATTTTAAGTGACATCTCTAAATGAAGTTAAACTTACCTTTGATAAATTCATAAAACATGATTGCAGTGCAAGAGGCAAGTGCTACATTTGATGGAGCAGCAAGAACAGAAAATGGATAACCAGCACTTTCAACTTCTTGGAGTGCATGTACAACTCAACTCTGACATAAGGGCTATCATTTCCAACACAAAGCCACCACCTTTCAACTGATGGCCTATGACTAGTGCATATTGCCTAAAAAAGGCTGGTTATTTACAAATAAAAACTGTCAGTGTTGTTACTGTGCTGTCATCCCTGCCTTGTATGTGTCGGAAGTCACAAGCATTAAGTCCTGTTTTGCAAGGTATAAAGATCCCAAGCAGCAGCACATCGCTTCAATCAGCTGAACTTTCTACCATGTAAGGAACTAATCAAATCTATTTTAAGCCACACTGAGAATTTCTTTTGTAATATTTACCAAAGTACAGTAGGGAACAGTCATTGATGTTTGATCATGTTTCAGGAGTGGTTTTGTGAATGGAATACACTAGTTGCAGAAATTCATGTTAATATTTGATTCCAATTCATCATACTAATATACTAAATACTAATTACACTAATACCAGTGTAATTTTGTTGGAGTAGAGTTTTTGAAAAAATGCAAGGACAGAAAGGACAACAAAAATTAACAGCAATAATCCATATAGTCTGAGGATAGACACTAAACAATGTAATTAAGAGTGTTACTCACCTTGATTAGTCACCTTTTAGAACTGGAAGATAGGGTTTTCTACAGAGAACAATATGGAGAGGCACAAACTCCACAAGCTTCAAAGCAGCTAACAGCAATTCTGAAAGTATTAATAGACAGTAGAGAGTTGAGACAAAAATACTGCTCATTTTTTCCACATTGTATTTAGCATTTTTTCATAATTCAAAAAACATTTAACTTGCACATAAATCAATATATTTGAGGTTAAAGGGAAATAGAAATTCATATGTCCTCTTTATTCTTCTGCACAAGACTCTAGATATCTCTTCTAAAGACAAAGCACAACATTTCTGGACTTCATGGAAGAAAAAGGCATACTTGGATCCTCTTGCTAAAAATAGATTGGACTAGTAAGTCTTTTCAAATCTATTTTGTGGTTTTCTAGAACTGTTAAACACACATATGCCTGGCACAGTGCTTTGACATCAAATTTTGAATCATTTAGCCATCCTTATATTCTTAAAGCATATAAGTCCTTAACCTCTTCAGAAAGCCTTCCCTCTGACTTACAAAATCTAAAGCCTTGGTGAAAGCCAGACTACTTAATACTGGAAAAAAAAATACTAGTTGCATTTCAAAAAACACTTTGGCAAAAGAGTATCCCAACATACCTCAGAAGACATCTATAGATACCCAGGTAAATGACTAAAGAACATATATTTTAGGATTCTTGAATTCCAAAAGCAGGAGATCTTAATATCTTAAAAATTCTACAAAGCAGAGAGAGAACAAAAAGTGTATTTTTAGAAAGACTATGAAAACCAGACCAATTCTTTGCTCAAGAAATTGATGTTAAATTGGGAAGGAGATTCCTCTGCTGTTGGGCAAGCTATATGAAGCAAATACAGGAAAGTGGGATCTCTCTAGACTCAAAGCACATTTCATCATCACTTAGCCACAAGCCAAACAGGAGATGTAATTACTGAGAACACCTACTGAGTTGCCACAGAATAACTTAGGAGTGAAGTAGTATTTAATTCAGCACATCTGTACACTATCCTTTCTATTCAAGAGAATCAATTTATTAATTTCTTTTCCCAAAATTCCTTCACAAGGTTTTTAGGAATGCCTCTTCTTTTATAAAAGACTGCTTTATAAGGTATTAGTTTGGTTGGGTATTTCCAAGATAAATAATTCCTCCACCACAATACACATAGCACTTAGTTTTCGTACCTAAAAACTTGCAGCATTTGAATTTAGTTGAATTGAACACTTCAGCAAGAGAAAAATTCCTGCTCATCTGTAAGTTTTTGAATTATTCTTCTTTGCATTAAAGAAACATCTAGAGACTCTTCCTATTAGAAAATGGTAAGATACAATCCAATCTTCAAAAAGCTTATAATCCATAGTCTTGAAGTTACTTAAATACAAGCTCAACTTCAGAGATGCAGAGGTAACAATTCAAATTAATGACACTATTCTTGAGCTTCAGACTAAGTACTTGCAAAATCTTTTGTAAACATACAAGTTAAATGGATGAAATGAAGTTTTATATTATAACCCTGCTTTCTATATCCCTGTATTTCTATTCTACACATTGGAAGCCAACCAGCATTAACTGATAACTGTATGTTCATAGACTTCAATTGCTACCATCAGAAAAAATGGGCACATAATCCATCTCATATAGCTATTCTTACATTTAAAGTTAAATGTTGAGTGACAGCTTGATCCAAGTGAACCCACTTAAAGATGGGAAGCCAGAAGAAAAATACTTATCAAAGGTGAGAGATCAAGTTGCAAATAGAAGGCTAACCTGTTAAAATCAGGTCAAATGCAAGTTAGTTTTATACTCAGTACAATGATATACCTATCAAGCTGTGCATTGCTTTCATTTTTTTTCCTTTAAATAGCTCACTAGTGCTTCATTAAAAAAAACTTCATTGCTATCATCCTGATGGTCACTATAACTGGAGAGGTTCTTGAAGGAACATATCATTTAATCCTTTTCAGTGAAACATTACTCAGCTTGATCTTAGAGGTAGGGGTAAAAATTCTAAAAATAATTTTGTAGAAAGTCCTCTTGAGAAGTACAACTTAAAACTGTAAAAATTAAAAAAAAAACAGAAAGTCATTTTCAGTGAGTAGCCCAGGCAGTGTTTCCTATATAGCTAGTCACAACTTCTACTCTTGTTTCCACAGACTTCAGGTAATCTCAATAACCAGGTTATCCTTAACAGAAAGGCAAATGCCTTGAAATTCAATCTCTGCAAAATCAGAGCTTTAAGGGACAAGACATTTCTACTGCATTTTTAGTATCAAGTTTCACATGCCCAGATGAACATTACAACAAGTTAACATAGGTTTCTGTTGCAGTATTAAAATATTTTCAAACTTAAACCCATTCACCAAAGTTCATATTTATGCTACAAGCTCCTACTTACCTCTTCAGATCGTCAACATCCTCTAAAATAACCATGCTGAGAAAAGTTACTCTTCTGGTATGGTTTGTAAGGATTTATATTAAAGAAAGAAGAATCTTAGGTTAAGTATCAGAAAAGTCTCTTAAAAAATAAAAAAATCCAAAGTGTTACACTTTGGTAAAATAAGCACATTAAGGGGTTTTCAAATTTATTTGAGACTTACCAAGCAAACAAAGCAATGTACTATTTCTCCCTCACTCTTGCTAAACTCTACAGAAACTTGAAGCAATCAGATTTGTTTCTAAGGTTTTGCCTACCTTAAGGAATGCAAGACAGCAAGGCATATAATACAGTTTGGTCAGCTCCTTCCATCACTGTAGAAAGTCTAAAAAATACATTGCATCAGCAGTCACTGTAAAAGTTTGCATTGCATAGTAACAGCAGCACCAATGGGATATCTTAAGTATTTTGCTTCCCAAGATCCTTCTAAAGCTTTTGATTCATATCTTTTTCCCCTGAGTAGAAAGTTTTAATTAGGAAGCTCATTTGTTAAGATCTGCAACTTTGTTAAGATTGAGAGCAACTTATCTTGACCATAGTGACCATCTCTTTACTGGCCAAATTAACATTTTCCAAATTAAGTATAACTTCTGGATTACAGTATTTAGTTTGACCTTACTTAAAATGTGCATCTTAGCTTGACATTAAGACCCAAAGTTATTCATATCAAATTTGTTCTTTGACAAGAGACAGTGCCCAGGGAAATGATTTAACACACATGCTTTGACAAAAAACAAATATAGACCTAGTTTTCTTTTAGAGTACTTATAACGTAAGTTAAGCACAAAATAATTTGAACAGTAGGAAAAAAAATATGATCAAAATCTTTAATGGCCAAACCAGAAGTCCTGAATATTGATATAAAAAAACTATTCAGATAAATAACATTTTTCAGGGAACAATGAGATGAAAGAGGAAAGGAGATTCCTGAAATGCTTTGGGGTTTCCAAAGTCTTTGTAGAAAGGAATATAAAGTATATTACCCTCCTATCATTAAACAAGTTAGAATAATTGTCAAATTTGAATCATAGTTCCTAAGATAAAACTGATTTATAAAAATACAGGACTTTAAAAAGACTGCATTTATAATAGCTTTAAGTGTTAACTTGGAATCTCTGAGGTAGCATGCTGCCTCGAGAGGGAGGGATTACATAGAGGAAAATGAGCAGGAGAAGGCTGGAAATGCAAGGAAACCAAGAAACAAGTGACCCATCCAAATTATCTCTGCTAACAGATGCTGCTAACAGATGTTCACATTATGCTCAAAGTACAGCTGTGAGAACCAGAAATAGATAGCAAAGATGCTAAGCCCCAAAAGATACGTCCCTTGTACCTCAAAGATACTTGAGATATCATTCTAGGCTGACAAAGTATGTTCTTCCAACAAACTCTGCATTATAAAGCAAACCAAACATATTCTAAGCATTTTTGCTTATGTAGTTATTTTAAGGCTTCGCAGGTGTTGTTAGAAAACAGCATCAGGGATTATTAACAGACCAACTACTCCTGAGAAAGCATTTATTCAAGTCATAATGACAGTATGATGACAATTACTTTGTCTTGTCTGATTTACCTTAACTAGTTTCCAGTTGGTGGTATTGTACAGAGCAAAGAGCAACTTTGGAGAAAAACACAATAAAAGCATTTTGAACAGCACAAGTAGTTCCATAGTATAATCAATAAAGTAACTACAATCAACTTAAACATAGATCAACCAGGTCATTGCAAAGAGCTCATTGCTCTTAGACCTTTTTCCTGATGCTGATTTAACATTTACATGCCACAAATTTTCAAAACTTGAAAAAATTGTTTGCAAATAATTGTAAATTTTTAGAAGCAAGATAAGAAACCAAGAGGAAATTTGCACATGAACAATCTCTTGGAAATATAAATATCCTAGTGCAAAGCACAACTTTCCAATGCACTGTACTACATTTTTTTTAAAGCAGCATCTAGCTGGTTCTCAGGAATTTAAGATTCTACCATCTGCAAGATTAGAGTTACAGCAAGGAAGATAACATCTATGGCACTCTAATCTTCTCCCGGACTCCACTATTCTGCTAGTGCTGATCACTTCCATCATCATTATCAAGAGTGAGAACATCAGCACTGATGTTCTCAGCCTTTCCTCCCAGCTGAAAATCCTAAATACCAGAAGTGATTCTGTTCATTTTTATACTACTACTAAGCAAAACTCTAATGAACAGGGCTCAAAGGCAAGGAGAATATTATGCTACCTTCAGTGGGTCATCACCAAGCAATTTAATACCTTTATTTTTAAGTTTTAATTCTGCAAAGTTGGGATCCCAGGCTACAGAGTGCTTCCCAAATAAATCATTGCAAGTTTAAGCTGGAATAACTTGATCAATTTTATCTTTGTTATAATCTTTCTCATGATGAAACTTGAAAACAATAAGAGCACATAACTATAAATCATATTTTCATAACCAACATCCATGGGAAAACTAAAATGTTACAGGTTTATAATGTAATTTACATTACCTTTTGTTGACTAGAGGTTTTTGAACTTGACACCCAGTAGTCCTGACCCATGTTGATGTTTTAATTTCTAGGAAAAGAAAGCAGCATTGATTTTTCTTTCCCCAAACCAGGAAACATTCTTAAACACCTTTAGAATGCTAAAGCTTGAGCAAGTTGCTTGAAAATGGGTCTTCAAAGTGTGATTCAACAAAATCTACACAAACTAAGTTCTGTAAACCAAGCAACAGGAAAACAGAGACACTTAAATCCTACATCTCCTGGATTCTTAACTCTTCACAGCAACAGGGAACCCATAGCATTAACCAACATGTCAAGAGTTAGCATAGTAGACAAATCTCTCAATGTGGAAGGGTCACATATGTAGCAAGTAATGAACCTTGACCAGAAGAGGCAGGAGTACAAGGAGCATGTTTTAATGCTTGAGGGCACCTTCACTCCAATTTAAAAGGTATCTCAAGACAAAACCAGCATCTGCTATATGAAGTTACTAAGACAAACAGGATTAACACACAACAGCTTGCATATACTAGCATGCAGGCTGCCAGAATAACTTCCAAATTTATTAAAGACTTAATAGGACATTTTCCCTCATGCCCACACACATTTTGTTATTTCGACCGAAGGCGTAATCCCAGCCTCAAGGAGCTTGCTTTGGGCTTCTCATTTTAAGTAAGACCTTTCAGAAGATCCTAGCACATCAATAACACCCAGCCTATGCTCCATGAAAGGGGAGATACAACAGCTTTCAGCAACTGCTTCTAAAGCACAGGCACAGCAGCAGAAAGCTCTCACTGGTTAATTCAATATTAGATAATTTATTCTTCAGAACAAAGTAATAGTTCTCCAGTGGAATTCTTACACACCTGTCCTTTATTTCGTGAAGCCCCCAATAACTTCAGAATTACACCACAGATAAAGCAGCTGACCTTACTGCTGTATCTAACCACCTAAGAGTTATTACAAGCCCAAAAGATGACACCAGTTATGAGCACAAAGCAGCATTTGCACATACAGGATGACACTCACTCCTCCTCATGCACTCAATGCCAGTTGCCACTGGGCACTGAGAAGAAAAGCAAGACTAGAGATTTGACACCTTCCCCAGGGAACAAAAATCCAGTTTCTCCCTAGCCTAAACCCCATACAAATCACCTGCAAAATTTGCCTACAAACCACAGCCCGGCCTTGCAAGCCTCAGCCACCAGCAGCTTCCTTCCCTGGTCTATCAATAAAATGCAGCGCTCTTGAATAACGCTCAGTACAAACAAAAGAGCAGCTCTTGAGAGCAACAGGCCTGCGCGTTACACGGGCGTAACGCTGGGCCGCGGCGGCTCCCTGCACGACATGGCGGGGCACCTCTAACACCCGCTACTTGGTCAGCGGCAAAAGAAAAAGTCTAAATTACCAATATGACTTTCTGCCAGCAGATGGAGACAAAACCGTCTTTCTGGAGAGAAAGCTCACCCGCTTCTGGCAAAGCGTTTATGCCTGAGAGACACCAATGAAGATTTTTTTTTTTTTTTTAAAGCACCTGCCGCAGCCAACACTTTTCAAAACAAATAAGAGAAAGGCGCCTGGCCGCTGCCGCACGAATGGCGGCTCTACCCTTTCCTCGGAGAAAGGGACCCGGAGCTGCGACTTCAGCGCTGAGCGCGGCGCCCAGCGGGGCCTCAGGGCCCTCAGGGGCTCCCGCGCCCATTCCCTTCCCTCCCCTCCCGCGTGGGACCCGGGGAGGACACGTAGCCCCGGCCCGCCACGCACCGAGGCGGAGCGCGCTGCGCGGTTCTGCTCCGGGCGGTTCTGCTCCGGGCGGTTCTGCTCCGGGCGGTTCTGCTCCGGGCGG
>VZSV01000008.1:1950341-1963101 GCA_013398735.1 Nothocercus julius | reverse complement strand
AGTAGTTAAACACGCTGACCTATTTACGCAGGCAGAACTTTCATCCACCAATGAAGAAGATCATTCCAACATGTAGACTTAGGACTTGTGTACATACTGATTTTTGTACCAGTTAAAATGTAACCAGATTTAAAACAACTTTAGATAAATCGGTGTAAACCCTGTGGACATCAATATATCAGCTTAAACATAAATGACCAACTTAGGCTGTGCTTGTCAGGCCAAGTCAGCCTTAAGCCATGGGCAGATACTCCCTTTGCGGTAGCTGTGCCAGTATCACCTCAACTGTCCTGCAAAGGCTGGAGTTCTGCACACCTGCCCTTGCAGATCCACTTGCTCCCTGAGCAAGAGCCAAGTATCTATTATAATAACACAATTTAAACAAAAATGATACAATATTTACAACTGCAGCTTAATGACACTTGGTTTTGTGTGGCCTTCATTGGAGGAGTAGACCAGAATGACTTAAACCAAGAGCTGGTGCCTGGTTTAATTCAGATAAGGGGTACCTATTGCATGAGTGCTCTTGTATTTAATAGTCTGTATTTTGTTCTCAGATCCCTCTGATGACGAATGGGAGGAACTCTCCAGCAGTGATGAAAGTGATTTGTTTATGGAAAACTCATACAATGAGGGCAGTGGGCTGCTAATGTCACCTCTGTGCCTCTCTGATGAGGTTAACTCAGCGTTTCTGAATTACCTCATTCCAAAGAAGGTATATATGTCTGTCAGAACTAAAATATAATCTTTCCTTTGTGCCTGATTTCTGTCCCAGGCCAGGCAAACAAATTATCATAATCCATCTGGAAAGATCTTCTAAAAATCACTTTAGTGTTTTTTAACGTTTTTCTTGAGATAACAACACAATGACATGACTTAATTTGACCAAGTAATTTCTTCATATCAGTTAGAATAGAAAGTTGCTGTGTTTTAGAAACCTGATACATTTTTATTTGGCTTTATAAAAACTATAAAAGCCATTTTTTGATTTGGACATGAAAAGGGTTAAGTGCAAAAGAAAGGGAACACTGAGTAGAAGAATAGCTGCTGAATTTCTGCACTAACTAAGGGAGCTGGAGGTAATATATGTGAGCGACACTAGTCAGGACTAGGAAGTGTGTGTTCCTCTTTCCCTTCTCTACACATAATTTGTGAAGTACAACATTAGATGCTCTCAAGAACTTAAATTCTTGTTTCAGAATTATTTTGTTCATTTTTACTTGGGCTTGTAAAGATGCAATTCTTCCTTTGAACTAGTTATTACACTGGTTCAGCAGTGTGATAGGACTCTGAGCAAAAATGTTAAGATGTGCAATGAATGACCTTGGGTTTTATGTTTACTAATGAGCTATGTGAATTTTCTCACAGTCTTTGGGCTGTGCAGCTATCTGAGCATTCTGTAGCAGAATATCTAAGAAGTTCTAAAAAATGAATAGGAGAGACTTAGAAAATTACCTTATGTTCTGTACAGTTGGATGCTTTAAGTCCAGCATTTGAGGAAGCTTATGGCATTTTCAGCAGATGAGACTTCTGCTGTGTGGAGAACTTTGAAGAAAATCATATGTAAAATAAGTAGTTTGAGATATCTGATTGTCATTAAAATAAATTTCTAGCTTTCTTCCTGTGCACTTCAAAAACAAGCCCAAAACCAAAACTTTATTGCTAAAATTTATCTTTCTTTTTTTTTTTTTTTCTTCATAGATTCTTGAAAAAACTGCTTTTCCGAACAGTGTTGCTCTAGACGTCTGTATGCACAATCCATCTTGGAAACCATTAATTAAAAAGTAGGAATTTTCTTGTCTCTCATTATATTTCATGTATATTCAGTTGTTACAGAATTCTTGGAAGGATTGTCCATCTTCAGGTTACCTTAAAGTTTTGGATAATGCAGACCTGATCAGTGGAAAAAAAAAAAAAAAAAAGAAAAAAAAAAAATCACGTAAGAGATGCAAATATTTGTGTAAACTGCACAGTGGATCACAGTTTTAATTCAGGAACCCTTTTTGTATGTCAGCACTCATTTATGAGGAGATCCGCTAATACTTTCCTGTTTGTTTCAGGCTGAACACAGTGCAGTGCAGAGCTCTGACCTGTCTTCACAGCATTTTATTAGTGTCAGATGTGGATTGTCTCGGAGGAGCTTCAGCACTCCAGTCCCTTGCAGAGCATCTCTCACAGCTGGTCTTTTCCAAAACAGGTAAGCTGTTCAGTAAAGAGGGTTTGCTGGTCTGTATCATAGTGATGTAAATGACCATGCATATTGTTAAGTCATTATTGTTAAGTCATTAAAGCCATTTTATTAATTTTATATGCTTGGCCTGCAGGACAAGGGTACTGAATGCTGGAAACATGTTGATGAAACAGCGTACCCTGATGTAATCTGTTTATCCAGATTGCATCCTGAGCAAGCACACTCTTCGTGCAAGGATATGCTTTACATCTGTGTGTGCAAACAGAAAGCTAATGGATAAACCCTGCCTTGCTGTGAGACCAGAACTGTTTTGTTTGATATCATATTTGTGATAATAGCTGTTTTTCACCAGTCAACAATTTTATCATGAAGATGATGACACGTTTTCCTTTATAATGTGCCGACTAACCTAAACAACTACCTGAAATGAAGCAGTCTTTTGTTCCACAATACTATGTGACACTTTCCTCTAGATCTTAGGAAAAAATCAAAAATGGTTGCTGTAAAAATGAAGGAAAAAAAAAAAAAAAAAGTGCATACCTATTACAATGGGAAGGATAGCAGCCTTCGTGTCACCGGGACATGTATTATTCATGTGCTTGTATAGCTTTATTGAAAATATATTAATAAGTGTGCAAAATTCTTATTAAGCTGTTTATCAGACTTCTTGTTGTGATGTTGACCTGGCTTGAATTGAGAGGGTAATTTTCATTTTTCCTAAAAATGACACTGTTTCGGAATATCGAACATATCCTAGTGGATGCTATAAACTAAATGGATGCTTTATATCTGTATATATGGCATATATATGGGTGGATGCTATATATCTAAAACCATTCTACTAATGCGTTTTGCTTTAAGATCAGTTGTATGGCATGGTTCCACCAAAGCAAAATGAAACAAAAAACAGTACGTATATTCCTTTGGGCTGGAAAAAACTGCTGATTCTCAAAACCAACAAGAAAATCTTTATAAGACAAATTTGTTGAAATCTCGCATATGTGTTACTTATTTCCAGTCTCTTAGGAGCTTGAGAAGTGGAGATTTCTTCCATTCCTCCAGATGTCTTTATTTATAGCTACAAACATTGTGCATATAGCTGTTACCCACTGTAGTTCAAAGTGGCATTAATAGATGCTTGAAAATACACCGGCCTGCAAAATGCACTCTTCTCAAAAAGTCTCATTAAAAGCATGTGATCTATCTATGGGAACATTATGACTAAGAAAGCATATTTCATGAAAGCATAGTGCTTGAAAAACTAAAATGCAGGGAATGAGAATAAATATGAACATACATGTAGGAAAGCGTATGTAAAATATTTGCCTGTCTCATTCTTGAAGAACAGGATTAAAAGGACCTATATGTTATGTTTAGCAATATTCAGAAAGTTCTTCCATGAAACTTGAAAAGTGGCTAGCTGAAGAGAGGTAATAATAAATTAGTTTAATGGCTTGTGTCCTTTTTTTTTGTTAACACTTTATCTTTTTATTATTTTTTTTTTTATATATAGTTAAATGCTATCTAACAGAAACTGCTAGATAGAGCAGATGAGATACCTAAATGGTTAGAAGGAATTCCATGGCTTACAGGGTCAATAAGAGACATAAAGACATAGTTGCTTAAATAGGAAAGGAGATATGCTTTAAATTGTGAAGGATTTCTGCTTCTGGAATAGTCCGGGAAATAACAAAATGGAGGATAGCTAGTATTGATGAGTAGCGATTTCTCACTACATGAGAATAATGCACTGTTTGAATTGTACATTTCTGAAAGGTTATTGAACCATAGGAAATAAATTCTTTACGCAGGAGTTGTGTATCCAGTAGCTATTATAACTTAGAGTATCGTGGCCAGTGTGTGATACTCGGTTTTTAAGCTTCTGTTTCGACTGGGATGGTTTGTATCATACATTAGGTCACGTAAGTGCCTTAACCAGGGAAACTGAGGAAGTCTTAAATAACTATGATCTAATCTCCAGGCACAATAAATAGCGCATTCAAAAAAATCACTGTGGTTACAAGCTTACAAAGACCAGTGTCTGAAAATCTAGCTTTTCCTGTTTGTGGTAGTACCTGGAGAAACAACTGCGGGATTAAGGCACTCCTATTTCTTTGCTGCTTATATTGTTCATCTTCCTGTTTAACTTTTGGCTTTGGGTTCAATTCTTTGACAGAATTCCCTAAAGACACAGAATTCCTGGAAGCCATAACGAGTGCTTTGAGGGCTCTTTTACAAACAATGGCATCAAAAAACATCTCCCAGGTAAGAGGTTGCGAACTCATCTATTCTGGTAGATTCAAGTTCATGTCAGATTGTGTTGGAAAGTTTTTGAAATAAAGATGTTTAAATGAACAGCTAAAATCCTGTAATTCTGAGCACTGAAAGTAGAGATTTAACAGCACTCAACCTCTGTTTTTCCAGTGAATCCTCCAGGAACAGTTTATGTTATAGATAATCTTCAAAAACATGTGAATGAGTGAAAGGTATTTTGAGAGCAAAATAGTAATATTCACCATGTAGCATCTTTGAGATGGGTATAATGAGAAGATTTTTTTACACTAAATTAGCGTCCAAGGTTTTTATTTATTTATTGTATTTGCTGCTGACATGCCATCGAAGCTGTCTGTCCTTCTAGAATCTTTGTTGAACATATATTAGTAAGCTAAACATGAGAATGAAGCATAATAGTTTGTTATACAAGGTGTTATAATAGATGGTCTGCTGCTTTATTTGGACTCTGAAAGGTAAAAATGAGTTTCTATAGTGTACATTGTAATGAACTGGAAGTAGCTATTGAGCTAGGTAAGTTTCTGAGAACATCTTTGGACTTGAACCTTTGAGTTGTTGTTGGTTATGTTGTGGAGGAACAGCTTAAGAAGTTGAAATGGAGAGTTTTACTGCTTTCTTACTCGTTAGATTTTCAGGATTCATGGTTTTTGTAAAACAGGAGTACTGTGTCTCTGTTACAAGTTTACCATTTTTTTTTTTCTGTAGAAGCAAATGATCCAAATGTCTTAGAAGCTTCCATGGAAGTGTAACTATATGTGTTTTCTCCCTTGTTAAACAGTGTATGACTCCTGAGCAGCTCATCGCTTTATGTGAAGCTGGTATTCACAGCAGCAATTCCAGCGTGAGAGTGAATGTAGTTAGCATCCTTGGAATTTCGGGCAGTGTCCTGGCAAAATCAGAAAATACAGCTGAAACACTAAAGGTGAAACATAACTTTTCAAGTCTGCAACTTGTTTTTTTCTCTCAATTTTTTGTAAACACTATTAAATCATTTTTTCTTTTTATTTCAGATGATTGGAAAATTTCTTCTTGAGGTTTCTATGAAAGAATCTTCTCTTGTAGTAGCAGGGGAAGCCCTGGATGCACTTTTTGATGTGTTTGCAGATGGTAAAGAAGCAGAAAAGGCAGCAGTACAGATTAAGTTGCTCCCAGCATTGAAAGAATTTCAACCAGTATTCAAAATGAGGGTAGGCATCAAATGCAGCTAACTCAGAGTTTCAGCACTCAATGTGGGTTAAGTCTTGAGATCAGGCCTGCTAAAAGGAATAATTAAGCAGGAATATATGGATCTGAAAATGGTGAAAATTTTTGAAAGTATTGAAATTTCTGCTGTTTTAGAAGAAAGCAAATACATGGACTTTGCAGTTCATGTAACCATTTTAAGGTTACAGTGTAGCATCTGCATTACACCATCAGCATTATTGATGTCCAAATCCCAGTATTTTTCTGAAACCTTTGCAAAGTAAATTCTTTAGATGTCTCTGGAGGAGGACCAAGTACAGCTGATTCAGAGGGGAAGGGAAAGGAAGAAGTCTCTTCTGAAGTTAAATGGACATCTTGCATTTTTAGCTTGCTATAGCTGTGGCTTTTTTTTCTGTTCCTGGTTAATTAAAATACATTGCATATTCCGTGTTTTCTAAGCTGAATTTTAAATATGTTTGTGACTTGAACTGCCTTAAATGCATTGTTTCTTTTAATTGAATGAAGCCTGTGAACTGACTTTCATAGTCTTAAATTAAAGCACTGTGCATTTCAAATACATAATGGACAGTGCTGCAGTTTTTCAATTCATTAGATAAAGCAAGATCTTTTATTAAAATAGATACAGAAAATAAATGTATGTTTCAAATTTATGGCAGAACTCGGATGTCAGTAATATTACAGCCAGATAGAGGCAGAGATGCTGTTTTATAATAAAATGCCTTGTAGAATGTATCGCTAATCTTTAATCAGCGTGTAGGCATATGAACTTGTTATTTTGGAGCCCTCAAGAGGGATAGGTATCATGGCTTGCTAGAGGATGTATACACAATTATTTTAAACTTAAATCCCCTAACAGAAAAGAACTTGTATATTAGTAAAGTATATATGTTTTGGATTTACAGATACGAAAAGAAGGCAAAAGAGAATATAGTGCAGATCAGCTCTGTGTTCTTGACAACGTGAAGATGAATTTGAGAAGATTCATTGCATATCAGGAGTCATTAGTGAAAAACTCAACTTGAAACATCAAGGAACTTGAAAACTAAGGTTTCTTTTATTGAGTAATGTTTTCCAAAAATATAACCATTTTGGCTTCTAAAATTTGCTGAGCAGAGCAGTTTTCCTTTCATGTTAATACTTCTGTTTTTGTTTTACCTTCAGTATTTTTATACTTCTGGGTGGATGCAATATGAAAAAAATGTCAGCATAAAAGAATAGCAGCATTACTTTGAGATTAAAAGTTAGCTGTGGTAAGAATGTGGTCTTGTAGTCCTGAGATGTTGTAAATAGCACTGTTGTCAATGCTTAGAAATCTTCGTGTATCCTGGCAGAAAATTACCATTGTATGAAAAAGTAATTTAAGAGATGTCCTTAGTTATGTGCCAGATTAAGAAAGTGCAAAAACAAATCAAATCCCTCTCAGATTTTTTTCGGAAATAATCTGTGGCAGAACACTCATATTTGCTATTTGTTTTTACCTGCTTGTAGAATTGCACAGACATGTTTCCCAGGACAAGTATGACAAGTGTGTAGATTACTATCAGCACTTTGATCTATTACTACTTGATGTTTATCAAAAAGAAAAATCTCAGATTCATTTACGATAAATATAGTAGGTTAAGCTTTTACTGTGGAAATGAGTTCAGGAGGATCCTACTCAAATATAATTGCTTTTATTGTATTTTGATTGTTAATTCAAAAAATCAAGTATGCCAATTTACCTATTCTTCCTTGTTGGTCTACATTAGGATAAGTATGGATTCAGGGAAGTAGTGAACCTAATAAAGATATTTTTATACTGAGTTATTACCTGAAATAGTTTTATAATTACTTAAAGTATCTTTGCAATATTTGTGATAGAGACTTCTAAAATGCAAAACTAGCTATTTTTCAAAGAAATATCACTGATTCATGAAGATTATATGTAGACTTTCATGTATCACAAGTTTCACTTTTTTATGAACAAAACGTTGTATCAAGTACCCTTTTTAAAGAAAAAAAATAAGGTGGAAGAAATTGAAGCAGAACAAAAAAAGTTGAATTTCAGTGCTGAAGGGAAAAAAGAACTCGTTTATGATTTCCACTGTGTTCTTTTCCTTTAAAATCCATGCAGTGGGCTGCACACCCAGAACTGTTTTCTTGTGACTCCAGAAATGGAACTTTTTATTTTTCCTCCACCATTAAACTGGTGCAGGAGCAAAGGTATCTTAGTTTGGGGTAAGTTTTGCTCACAGTGTTAGGCTTGGTTTGTTAGACTTTGGTCTGTTTTAGACCAGAAAGCTGGCTTTAGACTGGCGAACTTGCAACTGACTAACTTGATGAAATTCTGACCATTTTTGGGCAAATGGAAATTAAAAAAAAAAAGTGAAAAATGAATTAAAATAACTGCACTGCCTGAGGAGAGAGAGGGGAGGGGGGAAAAAAAGAAAGGAAAAAAAAAAAAAAAAAAAGCCCTGTTCTTGCTGTGGCTTTTGAGAAGTTAGATTAAATGATGTGCTGTCTGCCAACCAAATGAGTGAGGGAGTGAGTGTCAGGGACCGTGGGACTCCCAGGCTGTTGAGTCTGGGCATGGAAAGTACAAAAGTCCTGAGGCAAACGTAGTGATTTGAAGGTTATCCTGGGGTGCAGAGGGATAAACACAGAAAAAGGTCAGTGTATAACTGCTAGGGAAAGAACAGCTTGGTGGCTTATGGTGAAAGACTGTACAGTGTGTGGATTTTAATTCCAGTGTTAGAAATGCTACACTATCCTCAGTATATGGCCTGTATCAGCCTGATGAAAAGGAGCTAAAAGGAGCAGGGCTTCCTTCAGAGATCGGTGAGGTTGTATCGGTCTTTCCCAGTCCAAATTCGAGCATCTCCAAGAATGGAAATTCGACAGCCTCTCTGGACAACCTTTTCCAGGGCTTGACTGCCCTTGCTGTGAATATCTTTTTACTTAAACCTCAGGGGAATTCACCTTGTCAGATGCACACCTCGTCCTTTAAGTGCCCACCACGAAGGAGAATCTGGCCACATCTCCTTTTATAACGCCCATCAGGTAGTTAATTGAAAAGAGCAATTACATTCCCTTTTCCCCAGCTCCTGCAGAGCTTTATATGTTCTCCAGCCCTCTGACGGTGCTGGTGGTCATGCACTCGATGTGCCCCGGTGCATCCCTGTGTGCCGTGTCCTGGGGCGCTGGCTCTGGTCCTTGGTTCCAAGGAGAGGGCACCAATCCCCGCTCTGTCTGCGCTGGCCGTCGTGCGGCGCACGCAACACGCACCACCGGCTTCTGCTCCCCTTGCCCGCTGGCACCCTTAGGTCCTTCTCGGCGAAGCTGCTCTTTGCTTTCACACAGCATCTGTTCTGTTTGGCTCGCTTGTTCTGACTCAGGTGCAAAATGGAGGGTTTTGCAGCAGGTACAGCAGTGGAAATCTGCTTCCTGGGGACTGTTAAAATGATTAAGTACGTGTTGTTTTGTTGTTTAGCTTTTATTTAGGTCACTAATGGAAAATGTTTCATCTTCAAATAAAATCTTAAGCTTGTAGATAAATATATGTAAGATGGGGCATTGACTCGGCCTGCCTTTTTTCTTTAATATAATCTATATGTCCCACTTTTTTTCTCCAGATTTTCATGTTCCATTTAGAACCTAAGCCATTCCAGCAGTAGGAATTTTCCTTTATTTTGGTGTACAGATGAATTTGGTATATCAATTGAATATCTTTTTTGTCATAGAAAGATGGGTGTATAATATTGCAAACCATGTCTCTTGCAGAAGTGCACGATTTCATGTGTAAATACTTGTTTCTGGTACACGTGCCATTTCTAACTAGTAGGTAAAAGTGATGAGGATGTATGATGGCATTATTGTTTTTTGTGAACTTATAATAAAATTTTAATCACCTTTCACCTCACTTCACCCTTGGAGCACTTTGCTCAACCTGTTCTGCTGGGTGCAGGTAAAGACGGGCAAGCTGGAGGCTCTGGCCCCAGCTTGCTGCGCACTAAGGGAGTGCTGCCCTGCTCTTCCTTTGGGCTTGGTGTGGGGTTTTTGTTTGTGTGGTTTTTTTTGTTTTGCTTTGCTTTTTCCTGCTTTATGTTACTTAATAATATTAATGAAGTTTATATGTGATTTCTTTATATCCAATCACATGTAAGATTTTTAGCAGTTTATCTTGTCCGTGGTGCATGGCAAAATTGGGGCCCTGAACTTCCTTTGAGATTTCTGAGATACTGCAGTTATTTAGCCAAATGCCTATTTCAGTCTGTATTTTTGCTTCTTTGCTTTTTTTTTTTTTTTCCTTACGTTGAATGAAGAAAATGTTCATATGCTACCTGCCGTGTACCAGGTTTGCATAGCCTTTCTCTTGGTGTCTAATAGGGCACTTGTGATTGAAGGTGAGAAAGTAATTCTGTAGGTTAGAGAGTACGTTGTGCTCGTACGAGCCAGTAGAACTATGCAAGACTAGAGGCTAGCTGTGTAACTCAGACAAGAGTCAGAATGTGACATAAAAAGATGTATGGGGAAAATTCAATTGTAAGATAGGGACTACAGAAATTGTAACACAGCTGGGAAAAATGATGCCAGCAGGAAAAAAAAAAAGATGGTGGCAAAAATGAAATGTTCAAAAGTCTCTTGGCACTGACTTACTAAGTAGATTTAGGGTGAGTGGGAGATGAATAATGCGAAGACAAGATTTTTGACAGCCTGCAAAGAGAAAGCCAGATCTTGGAGATCCTCTGAGAGTGGGAGAAGTTGGACTGATCTAGACAGCGATTAGTCTGTGGCATGAATAAATAGATGCTGTATGTGCAAGTATGCATCATCAGTTCATTTCACCACACCAATTAGGCTGATACCAGAACAGGTATCAAACTTTTTTCTTCTCTTGGCTCCTTAAACATCATCTGTCTGGGGGGGAAAAAAAAAAAGTAAAGAAAAAATCCTTCTAAAACCTGGATTGCTGCTTTATCAGTAGCTCTGTCTGACATTAAGTATGTCAGAATCTTTCTCTGGATCAAGATTTTATGCCATAATACGAGTTTGAGTGGATTCACGACATTAGGTAAGGAGCTTAAAGAGAGATGGGCTCTCTGCTTCCCCACCCTTTCAGAAGTGGTAGGATAGGGAGCATTTGCTGCTTTTGTCCTCTTTGCCACCTGCAAAGTGTTGAATCATAGACTGTAAATAAGGAGTTATCACTGCTATGTGTTTTGTCTTTGCTCCCTATGAAAAGAAACAAGTGCATGTCATCCCTTGACATTCAAAACACATGGTTAATACTTTTAACTGTTTAAGACTTGTGGTGTGTTCAGTTTCTTTCTAGTGTGGCCTTTTTAAAATTCTGCTCTCTTAGACAATCAAGAATCTCTTAAACTACAAATTGCCTTGTTTTTACTTTTGTATTTTGAGGAAAAAAAAAATAATAAAGAGCACAGCAGAATCACAAAATGCAAACTGCAATCTGAGGAGAAATTAATTTAGAAAGAGTTTGTAGCATAAGTATTGTAAATGAAATGTATATCTTGTGGAATATTAACATGTAACAATCAACCAAAAAAGCACATGAACTTGAATTCTTTTTCCTTAATTTTCAGTGAAAACACTCTCAGAGGATTGGTTAGAGACATCTAGCCTTACAATTTCTGCTGCAAATTAAAATCCAGCCAATGTTAGTGGTAACCAAAATCATATAATGTTTCCTTTCTGGCACATTTGAAATGGGCTAATGCTCTAACAACAGTTTACAGTGGTCTTACTCTTAAGATATGTACCATTGTGAAGATAAGTGGCCAAAAAACAACCTCCAGAAATCACAAATGATCAGGGATGTTAAAACTTTTTTCACATAGGCTGAAACATGGTGTTTCTGTGTGAAGAAGCTTCTACTGGGTTTCTTGGGTTTGTTTTTTTTTTTTTTTTTTTTTTTTTTGGCCTACTAACAAATTGTTAACTTTTATACCTTTTTCATGAAAAACAGCATACATTTAGATCAATTCAGAACAATTTCACTATAACTCTCTACTGCTATTCTTCGTTTTCTTTTCCTTCTGACACATTAATTTTCTTGAACTTTTAAGGAAAAGTACATTGGCCTCTCTGCCCCCCTTTGCTGGAGAGAGAAGGGCACTTCCAGAATTTAAGTGCAAAAATGGCTGACTCGGCTCAAAAAATGCTTATTTCTAAATATCCTGAGTTCATAAATATGACAAAAAAAATTTCTTCTATTTTTGTTGTCTTGTATATGCGGTAGGCCCTAATATAACGCCGTCATGGTACCGCAGTGTGCAGGGTCGCCCTGGCTCTGCCTGGGGCCGAGGGCTGCTGCTGAGCAATCCCGCCAAGGAGCCAAGCGCAGTCCTACAGTGAGACGTGCCGGCCTTTATATGCTGAGTGCAGAACAGGTCAGGCTGCAGAGTTTGCAGGATTAATTTAATTTTCCAATTTTTTTTTTTTAAATGGTATTATGTCTCTAGGGTTAAGTTTTAAGTGTATTTTTTTTTTTTTTCAGAACTAGGCTTCATCCCTTTTTTTTTAATTATTATTGCAAAATGAAACTTTTTTTTTTAACAGGAATATCATTCTTCACCTTTTTCTGCTACTGCCTTTAATTCCCAGAGTGACTGAAGAAGGTGAGCGGGGGGCTCTCCCCCCTCTGGGGTGCAAGCCCCACCTTTCCCTTGAGCGCTGCGGGCAGCGCGAGGCCCAGAGCCCCTGTCCGGGCAGGGACGTGTCTGCCCCCTTCCCACGCCCGACTCCGCGCTCGTGGGGGTGACAGGCGCGAGGCGGCCCCGTCTCCGCCGTGGGGGGCCGGTGCGTGGGGCCGGGCCTGTGCCGCGAGCCCTGCGCCGCCGTCGGGAGCGGGGCCCTACCGCCTGTGCGCCCGTTGTGCTCCGCGCCGGCGCCGGGGAAAGCGGGCCCAGGCCTCGCAGCCCCTCCCGGGGGCCGTTTGAGGCTGCAGCCGGGAGACACTAAAAGGGGACGTGCCTGGAGCTTGTGCCCCTCAGGCTGCGCGCGCCGCTCGGGTAACGGGACGCCTGTCCGCGCCAGCCCGCGCCGCGCAGCTGTGGCGCGCGGGCCCAAGGAGGG
>VZSV01000008.1:1915098-1947767 GCA_013398735.1 Nothocercus julius | reverse complement strand
AAATAGGCTTTAAACTAAAACTGGATTAATTTTCCAGGTGTCGGTGATTTTTCAGGATCTTACTATATCAGGAGTAAAGGCTCTGTAACAGCTCTACCAAGAAGCTCTCAAATATGTTGGCCTGTGCTTGGCCTGGCTGCCAGGTTTGCTGCATGTGTTTACGTGCTGCCAAGGTTGTGTTTTAGGCATTTTCTTTGTTCTGAAATGGGGTCAGGTCTGTGCTTTTAATCCCTGATTTTAGTACCGTTTAAGATACCCTTCCAGATTGCTGTGTCAAAATTATGGAAGCAAGTTGGAAGCAAGTTTGCTTCTTAAAAGCTGTTTATTCCAAAGGCTTTTAGAGGTAGTTGACTACCAAACCTTGACAGGAAAATAGTGAAAACCAATTTCTGAAAGGAGCTGAAGCCTCTTAGGAAAAAGTGGAAAATGCATAGGTTATAGTTTGACCAACTAGCTGGCTATTGGAAGGCCTCGTGAAGCCTTTTGTGTAGCTACTTAGTGAGCTAACGGGCACCCGTTGCTCATTAGACATCTATCTCAGGTCTTGAAACTCTGAATGGTAAGAATAGATAGCGAGGTTTGTCACCGATCAAATGAGGTTTTTGCTAAAGTAAATATTTTGAATTATTGCCAATAATATTTTTATTGACTGAATTTATGTTGATTAATTCTAACTGCTAGCGGGAAAGAAGAACCTATTAAAAGTATGCTTTTAATAGATAGAGCTGCAGTGTGTTAGCAGGTACCTGTTTTTTTTTTTTTTTTTTTCTCCTCCCTAACTAATTCTTTCAATGTAAAGATTTGACACTTTTCCCTGTGTATTATCCTATTTGTTTTTCAGTTAATCACTTTAGAGTCTGTTCCACAACATAGCAGTATTCAAAGGTCCCATTTGCAGAAAGGTTAGGCCTGACTTATTAGCAAACTGCCATGCTCGAGAGCCAGCTCGTGGCGTTGGCATTTCTGGTGCAAGTGTGTTACTTGTATGCACAGCTGTGCAGGAAGAGTTTCGAACACACAACTGTATCGATCAGCTCTCTGGAAAAACAAGCCAGGAATTCTTAACTAGTTGAGCAGTATGTGCAAACATGTAGCAGTATGTGCGTATTTTGATACTAAGCTGTCTAAAGATTTAGGTAAGTTAAGCGTGTGTATTGAAATGTTAGAGATATTGGTTAGAAGCTAAGAATCTCTTCAGCCAAGTTTTTGAGCTTTCTTATTCCGGGCTTTTTATTTTCTTTAAGAAATATATTATTTTTTTCCTTAATGATGTTTATTTAATGGTGACCGAATAATTTAAAAAAAAAAAAAAAAGTAATTGTTTTAATTTCAAGGTAGATTTTTGATAAAACACACAGAACTATTTAGTTAATGTTTATCAATATTGAAATGCTAGCGCTCAACATGTGGCCAGTATTTATTCCGAGTTTGTAGTGCTATTGCATGCATCGTATCTGGGAATATTTTCTTTTCCTAACACTAAATGCTTTTATTTTGAATTCTGTTAATAATATAGACATATTAATAATATAGATGTTCTGTTAATAATATAGTCACATATATTCAGTTCTGATTTCCTTTTGTTCTGGCATTCTTAACTCTGAGACTTCTGAAATGTCTTTGTAAATTAGCTGCCTAGTGATGCCTGCAAGTAGCAAGATGCTTGCATCAGGCAGGCTCAGCTCACGTATCTTGGGTGTTCTGTGGACTTTGTCAACACGCTGCGGTGCTAAAAAGAACAAACAGCACAGAAAATGAATGAAAATTTCTGCAGGACATGTTACGATGTTGCTGCTGATACAACACATGCTTTAATGACTTTAATTGAGTTTGTCTTGACATTATACTCTTAGCAGTGAAACTCCGAGATGCAGAGGGTGTGTGGCTGTGGGATTTTCTGTGTCCTTGTCTCATCCCCACTTCCCCCTGAAGACAACAATGAATAATGCTAGTGCTGTCGTGAGCTCTTTAAAAAGAGGGAGGGCAGCAGATAGCATTTGGGGTACTAAAATGGATGTTTTGTAGCTTTCTTTGAATTTAGACTGAACCTGACTTAAAGGTCATTTGAGAATAACTGTTTAGAAAGGTATTATATATGAGTTCCCCAAGCCTCTCAGACTAGAGTTTGATCTGCTTTTTCATATGCCTCCATGATTCTTGGACCAAAGGAGAGCATCCAGTTCACAAGTGGGTTCCAGGTAGCAGATGAGTGTTTTTGAACTCTGCAGGGAGCTGATGAGTTTTTGCAGAAATTCAAAATTGGAGGGAAGAACCTCATTTATGTAGGAGTTTAAGGAGGAAGATCCGCAGTGTGTGCTCCTGAAGAAGAGCCTGTGTCAAAGGGAAAACAATGTATTTTGAAATACCAAATGTACGGTGTTTTCAGGTGGTAAGAGGAGATTCCTCATGAAAGGTTGAGACCCCTGCGACTCCTCTCCAGAGCAGCGAATGCCAGTGCATGCACTCAAAGGCTATTGAATTTGGTGGTGCAGAATTCAACAGGTGCCCGTTTATTTGATGTGTGAGCTCCCAGCAAGTCATCCAGGATTATAGAGGGTACCCTGAAAATAAATCCTAAGTACTTCAGGAAGAAGGTAACATAAAACCATACATGTTTACTACAGAAATTGTAAGGGTTTGTTTTTACGTGTAAGTAATTTACTGTCTTCTCAGGCCATTTAATTTCTTTCTAAAAGATGCCAAGTACATTAAGGTGATCTCTCAAGGCAGAGCAGGTGCATTCTCTGCAAGTCCTGAGCTGCACAGAAGACCCTGCACTGCTGCACTGGCGCAGTGTCCAGCCTGGGTAACGTGCCCACACCTCTGTGGGTCCTACCTGCCCAGGCCAGGCCGGGCACGTTCCCAACCACAGCAGCCTGATTTCCACGGGATTTGGAGCCTGGGCAGAAAGAGCCTGGCCTCATAGCAAACGTGGGCGGCATAAGTATGTCTGCCTGTAAAGAAATGTCTAGCCCTACTATGTGTATCATTTGGGGAAATCTGATAAAATCAGAATTAACAATTTTGTTTAAATCAAAAACATCAGTTTGCTTTTGCACTAGCATGATACATACTAATGCCACACATAAGACAAGTTCTTTCCTACACTGACTTCTGACTTCTGCTGAAATGATTGTGGTGTGTGCATGACTCCTTTTTTTTTTTTTTTTTTCTCTCTATTTTTAAATGCGTCTTCAATTAGAGTGAATTTTAGATCTAATGAAGAAATGCACTTCAGAGCATATGGTTGCAGTTGAATTCAGTATGTACATCATGCACAGAAATGAATTATTCAGGAAAATTCATAGCTGTGAAACTGCTCTCTTGAAAAAAGCTTCCTAGAAATATACCTAAGCCTCTTAGAATATCTGTTCACTCTATAAGTGTGTATGTAAATTTTAAGGTATAAGTGTAAGACTTGGATTGAATGCAAGCTATTTTCTTGTATATGTCTGATAAGATCCACCGTTGCTTTTAGCCTTATCCTGAGTCATGCCATAACAGAACCCTGGCAGTACCATGTGACAGCTGATGCAGATCTCCAAGGTGGTCATCTGGGTTTTAGGGAAGTGAAATTGGATATTGCCCCCCAGCTTCAAGTAGAAAGAAATTCTTCTTTTGTAGGGTGGCGCAAGATAAACATATTTCCTAGGGGATGCAAATATTAGACTAAAGGCAATTTGAGAAACCTTTTGGAAATACACTGTAAATATTATATAACAGTATTTGATCTTGTAAAACCTTGGAAGAGTGCCAAAATTTCAACATGCTTAATTTAAACAATTTAAAGAAGACTTCAGGGGCCTTTTGGTTTCTATGCATTCAAAGGAAAAAAGTATTTCAGTGTATTCTGTGAGCTGTTTTGTTTTCTGCATTTCTTATATTCTGTGTGTGTGGCTTGGGCACCTATTTGCCTTGGGATGACTACATAAAGAACAGGAGTTTGGTGAACTTTCTGGTGCAGGGATGTCTGGCAGAGTACACAGTCTGCTGCTTCCTCAGAGCCGACACGGCCTTTCTGGCGGCAGTATGCGTTTGAAAAGAGAATCTTTACATCGGAAATCTTTAATTAGTTTAATATTAAACTCGTGCTGGGATTATAGCTGTGCGTTTGTTCTGTTTTTTTTAATTGGCAACCTCTTAGTTGTAAGGTCAATTTTAGGTATACTGCTGATTCTAGGGAATACAGATGGATAAAGACCCATATCATGGAAGCATATTATTGCCTTCTCCTTTATCTCTTCAATATTCACTTACTGAAAATTGGAGTTTGACATCTGTTTTTTACTTCAGAAATTTCCAAAGCTTTCAAATACAGTTCTGAGAAGTAGAATACATAACCTCCCCCTCCTCCCCCCCCCCAGAAAAAGCATTCAAATAATACTTTGCTGCTTTTTGTTGATATCATGCCCTGATAATTTGATTTGGAATAGATCTTTGAATATGGAGTATGTGTTCCAAAATAATGCGTATGCCAAAATTATAGTGGCTGGCTTGTGCTTTGTGTTGTTTTTGCCTGTGCTGCACGTGATCTGAAATGGTGGTTCCTGTTTTTGCTGGACGCCAGGCCTGGCAGCAGTAAGAGAAGGCAGCCTGGAGCCAGGTTGTGTTAGATCCTGCGTGGAGCATTTATGCTGTTAGCCTGCTGTCCTGGACACTGCTGCGCAACTGGTGAAGCCCTCCTATAGGGAAGTGTTCCTGAGGAAAACAAAGGGAAAACCCTTATCCAGCATATCACAAGCAAATAAATATTACTGCTATTCTTTTTCTTAGCAAGTGCTCTTTGAATATGCCATGATTCTTAAACTGTGAAGTTCGTGCTTTGGATGAACCACCAAAGAACTCTCAGGATGTTGGGTCGTGTTTGAAAACTTTCTGGTGTTTTCCCTAGAAGTGAGGACTAGAGAAAATACTCAGTAATGCAAGAGAAAGAGCAAAAACTAATGATTTGCATGCTGGCTTGGAATATTTCCCTAGGCACAAGTATCTTGAACTTTAATCATTTTGGAACTTTAACCGACAACAGATAACACTGCAGGATTTTTTTTTTTCCAGGAATGCTATGAACTTACGATGTCAAAGCAAGATACCTAAACCTAGATCAAGTCAGGAGAATATAAGATCATGCAAAACTGCCTCTGATAGCATTCAACTTGATACAGGATCTCTAGGGAGTCTATTTAAATATTTGTTTGTTTGTTTTAAAATGTTTGTATTGGTGATAGCAAATTGTTGTGCCCATGCAGTAAATGTCTTAGCATTGCTGCAGTGCTTAGCTGCATTTCTGACCCCTAAAGTTGTGTCACAAAATTTGTGTGTGTCTGAGACCCACAAGCCATGGATCATGGCAACCTAAGGGCAAGTGGGGCTCTGAGATAAGTAAGAGGCAGCAGCTCCGTGGCAGTTCTGGCACTGCGGCAGTGTTAGGATGAACAGCACGTGTAACTGGAGCTCAGGGTGTCCTACACCGGTACCCCAGCAGTTTCTCTTCCCTTACTTCCTCCCATGGTTGTAGCTAAGATTATTTGGCAACCCTGATTCCAGAAGAGCCTCACTGTCTCCTGATGCCCTCTGTGGCGTGGGAGCTACATTTGAATTATTGAAAAGCTCCGTGCAGCTGGAGAGTGGCTTGGGAAAGGCTTTCCAGCATGCGATTGCTCTGTCACTGTACTATGCTGCACCGCATGCATCTTGCAGGATTCTTTGCCCTGCATTTTACAGGATATAATGAAACATAGTGGCAGTAGAGGACTTAAAGAAAACATGCGTGAATCCTTACTTTTTAATCTTGTCAGCATGGTTTCATTTATTTATTTATTGAGAGCCAACACCCTTTCAAAAGTGTTGGTAGGCAGCATTGAGTGCTGTGAGCCTACAGGTAGTGGTTTATAACAATAAGCTGCTACAAACATTATAACTTCCTTTAGAAACTTCCGAATGGGGAAAGTAAGGGCAGTATAAAAAGAAGTACAGTTGCAGAGGAATGGGAACCTTTGGTCGTCATCTTCACTCAGCGTAGATTTGCATCCAGTTAGATTTAAGTACCTGTGTTAATCACATCCTCTGTTACAAATACTTTGCTTATGGACACAAGAAGTTGTGAAAGAACATGCATTAGCTTCTTACAAACAGTAAGTATAGATGAGCCCTTTATGTATAGCATGTCACTCTAATTAGAGTATTGCTAGAATGTGCCATGCAGGAGCATCTTTCCATAAAAATACACTTTCTGATGATCAAGATGTCAGTCTCAGTGTCAATATGTAGTTTGAAGAGAACATGTCTTTAATCAGAGTATATTGACCTTGCCTGTCCTCTTGGTTGAGCTAGGCTGAGGAACTGTGATAACACAGCTTCCTATGTGAAGTCTTCCTATGGGCTTGTGCCTTTGTGCAATGTCTCTTTTGTGTTCAAAGGTACTTCCAACAGCTGTCAGTTAAAGTATGGAGCTAAATGTAGTGCAGTATAGGAACTATTTTGATCTGAATAATGATCTTGATTGCAAACTCTTACACAGCCTTAGTCAATGTTGAGTCAGGCTGAAAAAAATCAAATCCTCATAGTCTTCAACTTCAGCTTTGTTATGTCACACCCTTCTTCAGTGAGGCTCTTCAGCTCATGTTTTGAGGCCCCTCTATTTCCTTAACTTTCCGGTTGTGTTTTGGATACTAGTGTCTTATTTTGACCCATCCATTGGGATTTTTCTTGTAGTAGTCATACTTGGCAGCTGTTCATAGGGGAAGAACATTTTCAAGTTGATGCTGCCTGGAGGAGCTAGCCAATTATCTGATGTAAACAACAACTTTACATGTGCCCATGTTTCCAAGCTCAGGTGGAAGAGAAGGTTGCCTCTCTGGCTGCTGGATTTTCTCTTACGTGGTAGTTCAGGACACTGGGCAGGAAGGAGACTGTTGTCCTGCTTCTGTTGTTGTCTTGCCATTATGCTGTATGTCAGTTGCAAATATATTTGACAAAATTTATCTAAATTTGAATTAACTAGCAGACTTCAGAAGCTCTTTTTGGTACAATTCTTTTTTTTTTTTTTCATGGCATAGCTTATATAGATAATAAAAAAATATTATTTCAGTGTTATAGTAGCAGTATCAGTTCCTGGGTAACAGTATCTCTGAGGAAATGAAGAGAATAACGATGTGATAATTAACTTCCCGTCTCATTTCTTGTACAAGGCAGTACTCACCTGTAGGCGTTAAGTCCTTAAACGTTATGTGTTTGGATAGTTCATTTGAGTGTTGGCTCCTCTGCAGCCTACCTGCCTCAGATGTGCTGAAACACTTTGTCCTGCTTCTGATTCGACAACTTTTGTAGCATGTTCCATGACCCCCTTGTGTTTCTCCCGTTGCGGCCAGCTAGTCGTTACTGCTGCAGTGGCTGCTCACTGTTCTGGTACGTGAGACAAACGTGCTTCGTCTCCAGATCACTAGTTATTCTGAGTAACATTTTGGATAAATTAGTTGGATGAATCCCTGACGCGTGTTTTTTGGAGCTTGGAATAGCCTTGCTTTGCGTTTGCAAATCTGCTGTACAAGCCTGGTACTGTGCAGAGCGGGCAGAGTTCGAAGAGATGGGAAGGGCTGCCACATCCTAGAATGGGTTCAGTGCAGATAGTGGGTTCCCTGAGTGCATGAGGATGGTCTTTAAGAATTTTAAGACTTTGGTCTCATGGAAAGCGCTTTCAGTGGAAGGCATCTCTAGGTTCGTATTGGTAGGTTTCTGACAGACATGCCAGCTGAATCTGCTGGGAAGTGAGGTTCAAGTTGTGATTTGGCCCATAGGGTTAGTAGGAGGACAGGCTGCTGCTGACACTTTGGAGGAGGAGACTGGTGATGTACATCAGAGAAGGAAGCGTTTGCTTCAGCCGAGGCTTTGCCCTTTTCTGACGGTTACTGTGTGAAGCTGTCTGGCCCAGCAGCGGCATGGGGAGGAGGCTGGCGGCTCTCCAGCTCGTTACACGAGCTGTCCACCACGGTGCCGTGCTGCTGCTTGCGCCCGCACCCTTCGGGAGCTGTGCGCCGGGCCTCGCGAATTAGAGCGTCTGAGCACAAGAGAACGAACCAGAATATGAGCAGATGAAAATAGTTCATAATGTGTATACTGTGTATACCTTTAAGGGTGATGTTATGGGGTAATGAGTCCCAAAACGAATACTGGCTTGTGTAACCTGTGCAGAGGTCACTGTGCACACCCTTATTGTAAAGATAACAAATCTTCAAGGTAAAACTTCACCTCAAATGCGCCTTGTCATAGTAAGTGTGGTTCCTCCTCCAAAATTCACCCTCTGGAATGACTTCTGAGCACTTGGAAATTGAAGGAAATTACTTTTGAAAGTAGAGTTTTGCCCGGGTATGACAAGAGTTCCTTCTCCTCTCCCCCTACCTGGAAATGTTAGAAAGCTTTAGCATTTGGTTTGACTTTCCAGGTGCTGTAACTGCAATTCAGATTTTATTTGAAAATGGTCATTTACTAGAGCAAACGAGCACTGTAACTGTTGCATCACAAACTGCAACTCTGTCTTATTTTCGAACTAATTTGTAAGTTTTTTTCTAACTTTGACACTGAGAGGATCTACTTTGACAGATTTATTGTGAAGGCGGCATAAGTTTAATTTCAGACTGACAAAATTGTACCTAATTTTTTAGTTCAGGATTCAAACTATCCTTGGCATGTGTTAAAGAAATGGAGGCTTTTTGAATTTTAAATCTGTTCTTTTGCCTACTTGGTAGCTAAAGGAGCAGGTTGGCTTGCACAAATGGACGTGAAGTGGTTTTCTAGCATTATCACAGAGCCCTTTGAGGTGTGAGTTACTAATCTGCAGTGAGGAACGTGTGGGCAGTACCAGCTGCAAGCAGGAACTCGAGCTGTAAACAGCTTTCGGACTTGGCTTTGATGTGAGTAGCCTGAGCCCTAGGTTGCACTTGTGTCTCTGTCCCAAGAGACTGCGACGGGCAGCTGCGGAGTGAACGCGCAGAAGCCTCTGTGAGCTCTGGGGGAAGTGGGACGAAGTTAATAATTACACTGCGCTCCGTACTTTCATTTAACCGACCTCTCAAGCATAGTCAGTTTTTCTTGTTTATGACTTGATGTTTGTTAGGCAGAACTCCCTGTGTACGCGAAAACAGAGGGCTCTTCTCAGTTTCTTCCATTTCCAGTGCTTGGGTTGCGTGCTGGGCTAGCTCGGCTTCGCGGCCGTTGAGTTGGAGGCTGCTCTTGCAGGGAAGCAGCGGGGCCTGCGTGCGGCCTTCGCGTGCCGCAGAGTGCTGGGGGGCTGGTTCCTAGCCTGGATCCAAGCGTTCACATGGAGGTTTTTTTAAGCCTGCATTATTCCTGTGAAACGTGCCTCAGCCTCCAGGGAAGTGTGTAGGTGTCTCGTCTGCCCTGCGAGCACGTGGTGTGATTTTGGGCAGATCACAGATTGTTTATGTAGTCGTATTTACAGCCCTGACACCGCAGAGGCAATATACTACAGAGGTCTCTGAGGAACCTTTGCACTAAGGTAGCTTTATAAAAACAAATAGAAATGAGAATAAGGTAATCTGCCACGTGCCTCTATTCTGGTTTAATTGTAAACACCACTGTTGATATTTACAAACTGATTTAATATATAGACATATTGTTAAAATTCCCTCTCCTACCTGTATTCTTGTTACAGCAGGTGTCAGACATAAACCCAGGTGTTACTGTGCAGGGAAGGTTCAGCTAATACAAGCTGGAATGCTACTACTCTGTGTAGTTTCTTTTACTTTCGACTAACCTCTTGTTTAGAACATTTATAAACTGATTTGTCTGTTTATTTTCATGAAAGATTTTTTTAACCAAGAAAAAATGAGAGGTTGAGGAACTACTAATCCCTCACCATAAGAAATAGATACTTTTAACTTCTCTGTGGTTTTACCTATTTAGAATTATATTTCAAGTTGCAACTAGAAAACGTATAAAGTACGTAACTGCACTTTAAGCGTTCTGTTAATATAAAGCTGTCTTTTAAATTAGGCAGCCTGTATGTGTAGCTGTATTCTAACATTGTAAAACTTTTCTACAAGCAATCTGAGGAAAATCTTTGTTGTAGTAATTCTTTATATATCCTCACGAGAGGACATGGAGGAGTCACAGCTATGTTTCAGGATAAGATATTTTTAGAAGTTGACACCTTTTTGTCATTATAAAATAATGATTTCCGCATCTCTATCTACTCTTTCCCACTTTGTTTTTCCTGCAGAACAGCTTGCACTCCTGCTTCATTTTGCTGTTTCATTCAGCTCGGTTGAGGTAGCAGTTTCTTCTAGCTCTCTCTTTTCCCCTTGCTCCTTTAACAAAACTCTTTCTCTTTCCTGACTTTTGCTCACCTGTTGCCTGAGAGAACAGAAGCAGAAGCCTTTCATAGCCCTCACTGCCAGCGATAGGCAGGGACGAAATGTGAAGATGCAGCTNACTTCTTAAAATGGTCTTTCCACATAGACTTCTTCTCTTTTCTGGAAATTCTACAAAAATAGAAAGCAAAGCCCAGCGTGCATGTGGCCTAGGTTTAAAATAAAACAGTCTGACTAAAGAACTGAATAGAATGCTACAATAATTTGAGGAGTTTTGGCCAATTGTAGGGTTTGGATGGTAGGAAGAAGTAGTTATATTGTGTATTTGCACGGTATTGTGTATTTGTGCACAACAGAAAACTGCTGTTTGCCAGCCGTAGTCTTCTGGATTTACCTCTGCCCATTAAAGGTGTTTCTTCTCTGGCTGCTCTTTGCCCCTTTTGCTCCTGTCGTTACCACTACGGGAACCTCAGTGAGCTTCAGGAAAAGGTGCCTTACTTAACTGAACTGGTTTAACTTAGCTAACTTTGCCTCAGATGGATTAGGGAGCCTTGTTTAATCCTCTTATAACAGACCTCGTTGAAGGGAAGCTGGGGGTGGGGGGGAATAAACACCTGCAGTATAATGGGAAAGGCCAGAAATACATCTAATTTGTCTAGGTTTTTGCAATGTGAAACCCTGCCTGCGCCTTAGGAAACTGCTTTACACACTGGCTATCTTGATTTTTAGTGATTTGTAGTAATCATAAGGCAGCAGGACGCATACTTTGGGGGGTGAAGTGTGAAAAGATGGCTTTGTGAAGCTATGTTTCAAATAGGTGAACACAACTGAAGACAAATCTGAGTGATTTAAAAAAAAAAAAAATCCTACCTGCTTAAGCTTTCTATTTCTGCCAGCTTAATAACATGGAAATCTTCCTGGATGTTTCATTTTAAAGTTCCCACGTATGGGCCTAAAATACAGTTACTGTGTGATCCAGAATATGTTGACGAAGTTCAGTGACTAGATACATAAAAGGGGATGGTGAAAGTCTTTGAGGCTTTTGAAAACTGTTTGCTTTATTATGTCCGGTTTCAGTTTCTTCTGAGGACTGATAGATGAGTTGTCTTGAAGGTTAATTGCCTATTAAATCACCTGCAGGTGCAGTTAGATGCTTTTCAGTAGCCTAAACCTCTAACATGTTAAAGGAACTAATCTGCTAGAGGCCCAGGTGGGAAGGAGAAGACTTCAGCAGATGTTTTGAATTTGCACATCCCTTCCCTGCTCCAGTGTTTGCTTCTGCTCGAGACTGTAGGTGGGCAAAATAAGTTGTGATCTCTATACTGTCCCTATTTTGTCACTCACATGCAGATGGCAAGAACAGTAATTTAGAAAGGATTTTATTAAACTCTCGGGAGATTTATATACACTTTACTGAAGTGAAAGGTGAGTTTGGGAAGCTGCAGGATTCCCCAATCTTGTAGAGTCACAGTGTTCCTTCTAGAATCTCAAAAAGAAGCAGAGGTGGGATGGGGGGAATCAGGCTTCAGCATCTCCTTTTCTTAGTTTGTCAGAATCTTCTCCAGGACCAAAGAGCTCTCTGACATGAGAGGGGGAAGTTTTGTCCAGTTCATAATTTCTTAGAGGTCAGAAATTCCTGCCATAATTCTGTTTTTATAGTTGCAGCCACAATACCCACTCTTCTTTAGCAGAGCAGCTTGGGAAGCTTTAAATCAAAGCTGTTTTCTCTTGTCCTGTACAATACTGGCCTTCCTGTCAGAAGGGGAGTTATAGGTGCTGTTAAGTAGTGATGTTTTTGAGAAATGAACGTACCTAAGGTTCTTCCTTTTTTTTTTTTTTTTTTTCCCCCAAAAGATATACATGGAACTGATATGCTGATTTTTTTTTTTTGATATTTTTATTTTTGCATTTATCTTCCTTTTTTTTTTTTCTCCTTCAGAGAGAAATTGCAATGTGGGGGGAAGAAGGCAGCTAAGCATGATGTATAGAAATTATTAATCCAAAGAAAATTCAGGTACAGAAGCTTTGTTCAGTGCTAGAGGATACATTGAGGATATCCCATGCAAGTACGGGTATAAAATAAATAGAGTTCTTAAGAAGTGATTTATTTTAGAGCATATAGTTGGGGCAAGTAAGTCACCTGTGTGCTCACTGCTTGCTTCCACTCACAGTCCTGGAAGATTCCGAATAATTTGTGTTTTCATCATTCTGAAAATACAGCTTTCTTCAGAAAATCTTGGTAAAGATTAAGTTGTAGCAGATCAGCATTAGGCAAGCTGTGCGGTAACTGTGTGTGTGTGCTTATAGCTAATACCTGTTTTAAAGTATCTTCAGTAGTTTTGTTACAAATAAGGCATATACACGCCTAAGGCAGAGGGGCCTTGTTGGGGTGGGCTGGCAACCTTTATAATCCAGTTGTTCTTACTATTAAGAGCAGCAGCTGTGGATAGCTCTCTTATGAAAGAAATCAGAGTGTGCATGTCTGCGTAACTCCTCCTGTGAAATGGAAATTGAAGAGCCAGAGGAGAGTGGAAGAATAACACAATTCCAGAATGCAAGCAGGAAGCTTCTCAATGAGAAGCTATTTCTCTGGTCAGGAGAAGCCGTGTGGTAGCGTGCAGGGGCAAGTGTTTCTGCTCTTTTGTACACGCCTGCAGTGATAAGGAATCAGCAGTGTCTTTATCTCAGTGTCTGTTGTGCTTGGTGCTTGGCAAAGGTGTAAACCACACTTTTTTTTTTTTAGTTCCAGATCTGGGTTTACAGAAATATTAAGTTCTGTTGTTTTTTATTTCAGGTAACACAAGTGTAATGTCAAGTGTATGTGACTGTCTGTGTGCCTGTCAGTCTGTGTGTGTACAATTAAAGAATGAGCTCTTGTTTGTGCATGGTTAATTTTGAGTTGATTGCCAAGGCACAGTAAGATTCATCCTCCAGAACAGCAGTGGCTTGGATATAGGTAGGTTAGTTTGAGAAGCCTGAGTTGCACAATCCAGAGCACACAAGTTGTGTTACAAAATAAAGCCAGGTGTGATCAAAGTAAGTGAGAAGTGTAGCGGGTTGTGTAGTACTTGTCCTGGCACAAAGGTTGAGATTTTTGACCAGAATGGCTTGAATAGAGTGGGGAGTTCCTCTTGCTGCAATTATAACTTTTGGGACTGTCTTTATTTCTTAAAGATACTTCATTGTCTGTGTCAGGTAAATAAAAGGAACATTATGGTCCGCTAAATGTAGTGGTTTCTGTTTCTATACATTTATTCCTGTTCTGTATGTAGAACTTTGGTTGTATTTTCTAATGAACACAGAACTTAGCTTGCAAGGCTTGAAAATGTGCTTTCATGGTAGGAAATTTTGCAGCTATCACTCTGTTTTAAAACATACTCAAAGCAAGTGTAAGAGACTTTCATGTGTTATGATTCCTAGAAATAGGAATCATAGGAATCAAAGAATGGAATCAATGATTGTAAAGACAAAATATCTCTAGATAATGAAGTCAGGTTATTACAATGTAATTTCATTCCGAAAACAAGTCTCTTCTTAAAAGACTTATCTAAAATAACTAATGAATGTAGTGGCATTAAATAATAAAATAGTGTTAAGATGCCGAAAATAACTTCTGGTTCTCTTTGATCTTCATTTTGGCTAAAGATAGAGAATACCACCAGAGACTCCTGTAAACAGACTGCATTAATCCGAACAAATTGTTTTGAGAAATAGCAACTAAAATAAATGTTAAGACAGTGTATAACCTTGAATTTTAATTTTCAATACAACTCAAGTTAACTCTGCATTAATTAGTCATGTACTTAGTTGTGTTGTGTTGCTGCAAAATCTGCATGTAGCTACAGGTATTTGCCTTGGCTTTGCAATTAATCGTTCTGCTTCTTGGCAGCAGTTGGTACTGGGCAGGGAAAGGCAGTTACAGGGACAGCCTGTGCAGTCTTCAGCCTTTAAAACTTCTGGCTGCCTTTAAGTATGGTGCTTACATGCAATAATGTAGATTGCTGGAGCAGATGAAATAGAGCTATGTTTGTGCATTTCCATCTGCATTTTCTGTAATAGTCTTAAAGGGGCTCTTCTGTAACTGAGAAAGTTTGTTTATGTCTATGTAGTTTAGTGAAGTTCAGTGCATCTGTAATGGAAGTTTGTATAACTTTTTGCATTTGTCTTAAGGCTTTACGCTGCTATCTAAGAGTAAGAACAATCCTATTGAAAGAGATCCAGACATACATAATGGATACAGAAGCTTAGAAAAGTAATGACCTTGGGTTCAGACAGCACATCATTATTGAAGCACATCATATTGGTTCCAGTGAAGCATCAGTGGACACAATGGGTATCTCAGCGATGTCTGTCGGAGTTAACAGAGAAGGAAACCTGCACAGGGAACTGAGCTGTCCCTGCTGCGTGGGCTGTGCTCTGCTTCTAGGAGCTCATGCTGCTTGTCTTGTTTTTTCCGAGCTCCCTTCTGAGGAAAAGAAACCTCTTGCCTCCCTTGGGGAGGAAGCCCAGGAGCTGTTAGGCTCTTAGGCTACAAGGAGAGCTGGATCACGTCTGTGCTGTGAGTGTAACCAGCGTGTTTGAGGTATAGAACAGAATTTATGCTGTTGCTTGGTTAAGCCCCCCCAGTGCAGTCCACAGTGCAAGTACAGAACTTCCATGACATAGGAAGACTTGAGCTGTCTCCCAGCCTGTAGGCTGGTTGACTAAATTACTATTTTTAAGTGTTTTCTGGAGTTTGACTTTTTCTGCCTGTTTTCCTCCTCTTGTTGCTGCTGCTTTTGAATGTTACCTTAATGATCAAGCACCGCAAGAACTAAATTAGCGATTCAGTATGTGTGGCTGACAGTGGGGACAGGGGAGGGCACTTGGTTGTTGGAGAGCTTGACTTGGCCTTTATCACACACTTCTCCTCGAAGTTAAATTGCTGCAAAGGACGACAGCAGTAAAGAAAGTTGTCTGCGTCTAAGTACCAGCACACTGAAGTTCAGCCGTATTGCTGAGGGAAGGTACTGCTTGAAGAACAGGAGATCACTGAAAATCCAAAAGATAAGGAGTGAATACCTGTATGAGGGAGGGCAGTAGTATTTTGAAATGTGTGTATTAACCCTAAGCTGTAAACTTCAAAGAGCAGCAAGAAAGCAGCAGTAGGAGGAGGTAAGAAATTTCCTAGCAACATCAAAATAAGTGCTGCAAACAGCATTTATCAGTAGGAATTTTACAGCTGCAACATTGAAGACATCCTTGCAGTACCTAAGAACACTGTGTGTGAACACGGCTCGCACCAGTGTGCAATGAGTTGGGGAGAGATAGGAGGAAAGGTGTCACTTGGCTTTTTTGGGTGCAAGCGGGGGGTGGTTTTGGCGTTTGGGATCTAGACGTGAGAGGAGGAAAAGCTTCTCTAAAGGCTGGTTTAGCCCAGCTAAATGGGCATCTGGCGCAGCCCAACTTTGAGGACCTTCTCTCTCTGCAGCAGCAGCCTGGAGCCCATGGGAACTGTCGTCTGTGGCTGGATGCCCTCTATGACTGCTCCCCTAAAGGGGTGTGGTGGTGGAATTCCAAGAAATGCTCACTAAGCAGTAATGTAAATATTTTATTCTTCAGTCCCTTAGGGAAGGAAGTTTGTGGTGTTCGTCACACTGCAGTATTGAAGAACATAAAGCAGCTGGCTTGAGTTCTGTTTGTGCTCTTGACTCTATTAAAGATAACTTTAGATATTTTAATATATTTTTGATATTGTGTACAACTTCCAGTTATTAACAGTTAATTTATTTAAGTATGTGCAATGGGGTTGCATATCTTTCTTACCTAAGGTTTTACTCTTAATAAATTGCTCTTGATCATTCCTCAGAGATTTCTCAGAAATGTAATGGAAGATACATTTGGGCTTGTTAACTGAAAATAATACATTTTGCTGAAAATAATAACTACCTATTACTGTAATGGTCACTGCAAGAAACAGATGAAACTAATTTAGCTCCTCTGTGCCAGAGTTCCACTTAATTTTGCAGGAATTAAAGGATTGTGTCTGTTTTCTGTTCTCATTGAGAAGCTTCTCTGTTAAGATGATGATGTGTTTTATGATGTTACAGAAACTTAGAGATTCGTGGCACAGTGTGAAGACATTTTTACTTTAGCTATAATAATCATGGGCAATGCAAACATCTTACTGCTCTAAGAAGACTGTGTAATTTGGTGAACTTGCATCTTAAATGGATTGGTCAACGCTGTCAATCACTTTGTTTTAAGCCACTGCTGCATATGTATTACCTATTTTCATGCTCTGTGGAGAGAACACATATTTAAACGTCTGTGTTGTCTCTAAAACAGTGAAGGAAGCAGTTCTTCCAGCTGTAGTATTGGCACAATCGCTAACACCTTTTTAAAAGCCTGATCAGTTGAACAGAGACTGGTGCCTGAAACTACCTAACTGGTGTCAAAGGGCTGACTAGAAAGTGTTGGCTGAGATTCTGTTTAAACTTGTGCCTTTGTGCACTTTGAGCTTACAGCTGCATTCTTAGTCGAAGATTGAAACACTTTTGCACAATGCTGATATAAAAAATACGTAGTGTCTTACACTATGAATTGAAGACACTTGGGTTTGGTTTTGCTTCCACGTGCTACTCTTAAACTGTCCCTTAAGTAAATAATGAACTTGGAACCTAAAAAGGATGCTACAGTGGTTGCTATTTTGTTGTCTTGTTTTTTTTCTTTTTTTCTCTTTTTGACTCACGTTTCTTTTTCCCTCTTAGACTCCATGAAGAAATTATTGACTTTTATAAGTATATGTCTCCCAGACCTGAAGAAGAGAGAATGCGGATGGAAGTGGTGAACAGGATAGAAAACGTTATAAAAGAGCTCTGGCCTAATGCAGATGTGAGTAGGATACTGTTGTAGCTGTTAAAATATAAAACCAATATTCTGTGCTACTTTCTTTATGAACACTGAATAATGAAAATACTTCCACATGCCCCCCCAAAAAAAAAAAAAAAAAAAGTGTTTTGGTCAAATGAGTGAGGTGATCCTCATTTCTAGAATAACGTAGCTCAGCTGTATCAGAAGTGATCTTTGACCCTGTCACAGCAAAAGATAGTATTTTGACATGGCTGACTTTAACCCACTATTTGTTTCAGTTGTTCTTAGTCAGCTTTTTGGAACATATTTTAAGGAATTGACGCAATATGACCACTGGAGTGCTACAGAAGCAATATGCGTTGAGTTGTATAGAGGTTTATCTGTATTAAGTTGGTGTGGATAAAGTATTAATGATACATAAATAGGAAGAGGCACACTCCCCTCAGAGCCCTCTTTGTGCAGTTATAAAGGATAGGTGTAGTTAACCCTTAACCCGATCGCTTGCTCTTTAAGGAGAAGCAATAACGTTTCTATGGGGACTGTGCTGGAGCCTTTATGCCATCTCAGGTGTTTCATGGAGCTCTCCTAACCCAGGGAATGTGGTGTAGACTCTGCCCAAGAGCAGGAATTGCGAGGTGCCAGTGTGACAGGATGTAATATGGGCAACAGTACAAGTGCAAAATAGTCCTTAATGTGGTATACCCTGCCAAAGGCTTGGGTAGGGAATTAAGCAAAATAACTGATTGCTTCAGCCTTAAAAGGGTAGCAGTGTTTCCTGGATGGGTCCGTGTGTTCCAGGCTTCGTTGGATAATGGGATGGATGGACTTAGTACCATGAGATCTTTCTTTACCACTAACACTCGGAATGGGACACACAGACTTATGCTTTCTGAGATACATACATTCTAAGTATTTTTAAGACACAAGCTGTAAGTACTAGACCTTGAATACTGGTCTTCTATTAAATAAAAATTCCCCTTCCCCCACCCACCCCCAAAGTCTTTGGGCCTCCAAGAACTCGTTATTTAGCTTAAAAAAACCCCACGTTTTTCTGTAACCATAATCTTTTTAAGAGGAAGAAAGTTACAAAACTCATCTTTTAATTCTTCTTATTCAAATGTATGTTTTATTTCTTTGCTCAAGTGTCTACAAAAACTCATTACAAAATTCAGTCATCAGCCTGCCAGGACAACATCCCATAGTATCAGCAAAATCACACTGTAGAGATAGAGCCTGCGTAGGTGGACTACACAGGGGGATAAAACCTGGCTCATCTGCTGGGCTCAAGGCAAGTGTTCAACAGCTGTATCCAGCTGCCAGACAGACTTTCAGCAGCAATTCCCAGTTTCCAGTGCTGGGGCTGATGCTGTTTTGCATCTTTCTTAGCAAGCTGGATGCTGAGGCAGGACCTTGGGAAGTTAATGAGTGACACCAGGCTGGGGAGACTGCTGACATGGTGGAGTGTTGGGCCACGACTCAGGCTCGGCAAACTGGAGAAGTGAACTGATAGAAACGTTGTGAAGTCCACCAAACGTACAGGAGAAATCTTGTGCTTGGGGTTGCATCGTCCCAAGTGGCAGGGCAGGCTGAGGACTGAATGTTTGAGGAGCAGTTTTCCAGGAAAGAGTTTGGGGGTCCTGGCAGGCAAGTCAAATGTGATTCAGCAGGCAGAGGCATGAGGGGTGACCCAGCGGTTGACTGCTAGGCTTAGCTGCAACGTGGAAGATGTATCAAGAGTTGAAAAGTGAGATTTCACTTTTCAGTTGGTGTCAATTAAAATGGCCATCAGAGAGTAAGAACATTCCAGCTTCCTTTTCTCAAGGCAGTAACTGCTCTTCTAAGTCTCACTGTATTTTGTGTGGTGTTATTAAGTGTCGGGGAAGAATTCTCCACTTGTACATCCTTCCACCTGGTTATAACCTATAATGTTGTTTTTCTAATACTTGCCTTACAGACCTGTTTGGGGATCTGATCCACTGTGTTCAACTTGGACATTTTTCTGTTGTAATCTTTTAGTCTTTTGAGTTAATCACTAACCTTCCTGAAATTAGTGCTGGTTTAGCTACTTTTAAGATTTAAGAATGTGCTCTGAGAAGGTGGAGCAGTATTTGGTCCAATGTCCTTAGCTTTAACTGTAGTGCACAGCGACAAGTTAATGTTTAAGCAGCTCATTTTGATTCTTAGATGTGGCAAATAAACTTGTAAATTAAACTTACACATTTATTTCACTTTCTCACAAAAACACTCGAATTTAAGACATACATATGCTATAAAAATAGGATGCTGGGAAAAGTAAATCAGGCTTGGTGAGGCAAACTGGATTGTGTGGAATGTGTGTGTGTGCACATACTTTTTTTTTTTTTTTCTCTTACACTTAAAAAAAAAAAAAAAAAAAAAAAAAAAAACAAAAAAAAAAAAAAGGCTGAAAAAAGCAGATGAAGGGGGGGTAAAACTAGGTAGCCTAAACTGCTACTTTATTTATAGAAGTTAGCAATTGTGTAGTTGTGTCATTTGCTTTCTTACTCAAGGAGAATGTGCTTAGAAGGAAACATTCCTAGTAAGTGAGAACTGTTCTTGGCATCAGCAAGACTCTGACCATAGAAAAGGCTTTAATTATGCCTAAACTGAAAAACCCAAGATGCTAAATTAAAACATTTTAAGTCAAAGATATTTGAGCAGTTGAATATTAAGATTTGTATTGAGCATACATTCCGCTGTGCAATTACTTGTATGTTACATTTGAAATTCTTTGTGTCTGAATATTGCACATTGTACTTCAGTTATAAAAATACTGTGAAATAGTAAAAGGAGTGGAAAGAATAATTCTGTGTTGACAAACTACAGAAAATTTAGTGCTTTAACTTAATCGTGTAAAGAAAGAGGAATTTAAGTTGACTATGGGTAGGGTTTTGTTTTGATTGAGGGGATTTTGGTAGCAAGGACTTAGGAAGCTTGAGTGGGTTTTCAAGGCCTGGTGTACATAGTGAGGACGTGTTAGAACACATGCCATAATTAAAGCTCCTTCAGGAACTTTAGACTACATCATGAACAGATTTGCCAACATATAGCATAAGTAATAATTCTAACATGCAGCAATAGCAGTAGTCCGTTACAGTACTGTGAAGTATTAAGTTTTCCTATGAATGCAAACATACGTCTCTAGCTATGAAGCTAAAAATATAAAAAGCAGTGTCTAGCGTATCACACAAACTAATTTTCACATTTCTCGTGATATAATAGTATCCTATATATTTTAAAAAATGTAAATGATTACAGAGCTCCCGTGGCCTAAGTTCTCATCAGATAGTAAATCAAAACCTTTAGCAATTTCCATTCTGTTTTCTCCATTCTTCCTCTTCTGTCACTCCAGATTTGATGAGAGAGGGATTGAAGAGTGGGTGTGGGTTTCTTTTGTAATAATTCAGTATTTCTCACACTCCACAATTTGTTGTACAATAGCAGATGTTGTCTCATTCCTTTCAGAAGAGGTCATATATGTTGTATCAGTAAGTTTATGAATACTTTCAGGGCTGTTTATTCAATAAAGGCACTTCTTGCTGTTCTGTTGAACACTTATTTTTGATAATGTGAAAGCATATTTGGATTTCTCTGAATCCCTGAGCAGTGTTTGTTTTATTGTGCAAAAGCACTTTTAAGACATTTTTGGTGGGGGAATATATCATGGTTTAGCTGAACCAAAATAGAATTTGACAGAGGATGTCATTATTATTATTATGGACTAAAATGGTCATTATTATTATTATGTTTTTTGAGGTGCCTTTATACTTTTGTCAGAATCTGCTATAATATTGATGGCATTTTTGTGGTCTTTTTTTTAGTGTGAGAAGCAATGAACTTTTGAAATTAATTTTCCTGAATGTGTGTGTTTTTTGTTGGAGCATGTAAAATGATGTAAAGTAACCAAGAGGGAGCCCTCATGCTGCTGCTTAGAGTCTGTCCAGACACTTATTTGCAGAACAGCTTCATTTTCTACCTCCTCCTTTTTCTGTCTCCAAAGAGAAAAGCATGAGAAGTGGGTCACTTTCCACTTAAATCGGTGGAAATTGAGGTAATATATGAGGCTGATTAATGCAGAATATCTACCTCTGTACAGTGGCTCCAGGAAACACATCAGAATCAGAAGACTGTCAGGCAAAAATTACTACATTTTACAAATGTAGAAGTATACAAATATTCCCAAAAAAAAAAAAAAAAACCCTTAAAATATAGAAAAACATTTTGAAAAAGTGAAGTTTACAGTTTGAGACATGAAAGCAAAAAGATAAAATGAATTGAGCTATTAGTGGTGTGTGTGTGTGTGTGTGTTTTTATTATTATTTTTTTTAAAATGTTCTATCATTCTTCAGTGTTGTAAAACCTTGTGTTCTACAGTTTTATGCCAGATCTGATCCTGGTGAAAATTCTTATATTAGAAAGAAAGGATACAATAGAAAAATCAGTATAGATATTAAGGTTACTTCCATACCTTTATGGGAAATAACCAGGAAGATTAATATGGTATAAGGAAACAAAAATCTAAATATTTAACAGAAAAGAGTCCGTGATGTTTGTTAGCAATACCAAAGTCTACCAATGGAGGGAAGCAATGGTCAACCTTTGTTAGCTGTTTGATAGAGTGTTTTTGGTGACTTATAAAGTGTTTAAAAAATATTTTCTGATATCCTGTTCTTGTTTTTTTCAGGTGCAGATATTTGGAAGTTTTAAAACTGGTTTATATTTACCTACAAGGTTAGTTGTTTTGCAATGTAAATTCTATACGAGAAAAAAAATACTCTGTGAAAGATAGTAGTGGTTTATCTCCTAATATTTGTGTTATTGTGTGTATGCTTGTTAAATTTAGAAAATGTTAAACTATTAATATTCTGCCAAATATATGGAAATATAATAATACTTTTAACTATAATACAGATTTTTGTATAGGTTTGTATATGTTAAAGATTTGAATTATTGCATTATTGCAAAAGGTTTATTTTCTTTTTTAGCTTCATTAAATGACTGAGCCAAGACAAGAGGCTGGCCTTAAAGGAAAAGCTAAATTTCATCATTTCCACAGAGGATTAAATCAAAAGATTTAATGTGGTCTTATTAATGCTAATGTTAGTAATAAACTTAAAAATAGTATGCATAGACTACTTGAGATTACGTGTAAACTTCTGTTTTGTTCCCTCAGTTTTCTTGTGTGAAACCTATACAATAGCCAGCCTGTACATTCAAGATCCGTTACTAGTTTCATAAAGAAAGTCATACCCAAATGACGCTGGAAGTTTAGAGATTTTAAGTACTTTTGACAGTGAACTAGAATAACAAGGCTTAAGTGACTGCTGAGGGTAAATACATTCAAATAGTAGAAGACCGAGGTTAATACTTGAATTCACTTTTGAAAGATATTCCAAAAGTATTCTTTGGGAGCATGAGGAATTAATACCTATTACTGACTGCAAGTGAAAGATACTTGGGTTGTTGTTTCATCTCCTTTTGAAAAGAAAATATCTGTAAGATGATCAAAGATTTTGTATGGATAGTTTCTTATCTAAGGACTTGCAAGGAAAGCTGAATAGCTCAGTGTTTTTCTGGAAAGTCTCAAGTAAGGTCTCATCTACAAATACACGTTAGCTTTTCATGTGTCCTTCTTTGCCTTTTTTTGTTATTTTAAATGTTTCATTAACTTTTGGATGCTGGAAATGCAACAGTCCTTATCCATGTGATTGATAACTACAGATAAATATATATACAGATAATATATAAAGATAAATATGTGTATATATATATGTGTGTATATATATTTATTTTAACATCAGTTTCAAACACTTTACTGTTGTCCATTTGGCTTCATATACTTCCTTTCCTGGTTTCCGTTCCTGAGTTTTTGGTGGAGAATAACTTCAGAAAGAAATGAAAAAAAGAAAACAAATATGCACAAGCCCATGAAAGAAACCTTTCCTGTGCCAGTACTTTTCAAACTTTAAAATGAACCCAAATTCATGTGGTGGTTGTTAATTGGCTGTTACCTTCTAAAAGAGCTTCCCTTTGTCCTTTTTTTCCCCCACACTCCTCAGTAAAACTGTATAGCTACGCTAGGTGTCAGGATCTTGGATTCAGAAAGACCTATCCTGTGTTTCTAATTCTGTTACTCTGTTAGAATTGGTCTAATATCCTTTTACCTAAGCTGATGTTGAAGATTTGGATGATTGTTCAGCTGCTGGATCTCAGTGTTATCTTGCAGGTAACATGTGTGCTTAAGGTGATAACAGAACTGCTTTTTCTGTTCTGGCATGAGGGAAAATCACCTGTCCTGCGGGGAGGCAGCCTCGGCCCGGGCTCCGCGCTCGCTCGGCGTGGGGAGACGAGGAGCACAGGGCGCTGCTCGTGCTGCGCAGGCGGCTCGGGCCTCGGCTGCTGCTCAGCTCCGCTGGCGGCGAGAGACGCTGCGCTGGTGCAGCTGGGGCTTCTCTGAGCGCTTCGAGGTTGTAAAAACAGCGCTCTTTGTGAATCGGCAAGCCTGTAAAATCTGTCTGAAAAGTCTTTTTTTTTTTTTTTTTTTTTTTTTTTCTGGTGTTTTTATATCATCTTGTTTTCCAGACTGCTGAAGTAGCCTGTTAGTGTAAGCATAGGGTCATGTTGTCTTCCTTTGTGTGCCCTGGCTGAGCAGGAGGAACTGGGGAAAAAAGTCAGAGAAGCAAGAAGGAGGAGCTGAGGATTGTGGTAGCAAAGAAGGCTGGTTCAGTTTGGGTGCCAATCATGCTTTGAATTTGAGTTTAGGCCTTGAGATAAATTCTGAGATCTCTTTATAGTGTGGTGTGGCATGGGAGCCTGGTAGGAGAAAGACAGAAGTGGGGAGAGCTCCTTCCTAGAGCTGGGTTAGAGTGAAGTTGCTGAGATGGTTTGGTGTCATTAAGGGCCTGTTGCTTCCTGAAGTCATCGTGGCCACGCTTGTTTCTCCTTCCCCACTCCCTGGGCACTACCCCGCAGCCGCCTGCCGTGTGCCGCTGCTGGTGCACTCGCTGCCCAGAAAACCAGCTCTGAGCCGTTACGTGGCACGGAGTTAGCCCTAGAAGTTGGCTTTTTGGGGCTTTATTTTATGATGCTGTAACGAGGGGAGGGTTTTGCCAGGCTGGTATTTGATTTACTGCAGGTTAGACAAATACCAAACCTGGAGGAGGGAGAAGACAGGATCTGACGGTGGGAAAGGTGAAGAGGACTTTCCCTTTTGGTGGCAAGTTGTTAAATTAATACAACCCCAAGGAGGTGATTCACAAGTTCACCTTGTGTGCTGAGTCGCTCCTGGGAGAAGCTGCTCCGTCTGTGCCGGCAGCATGGCCAGAGGAGGCTCACCTCTGACTCTGGCAACCCGGTTGATTTGTAGGTATGTCTGTCCCTTCCCCTTGTAATCTGAAATATCTCATATATACCGGAGTATAAGGGTTTTCCCACCACCACCTCGGCCTAAGAAATAAGAATAAATTGTTTGGTTAAGCTGTATTCCATCAACTTTCTTCTCATTGTGTCTGGGAGTCTGTTGTCCTTAAGTGTGTTAGACTTTTAATTTGAATGTTTCTATTTTTCTTTCTATTTCAGTGATATTGACTTAGTTGTGTTTGGAAAATGGGAGACGTTACCCCTTTGGACCCTGGAAGAAGCTCTTAGAAAGCACAATGTTGCAGATGAAAATTCAGTAAAGGTTTTAGATAAAGCAACTGTAAGTTTGGGGAAAGAGGGTACTTTTACTGTTCTAAGTTAAATTTGTAGTCCAGGAAAGATATCAGTTAAGCAGAAGAATTTTCGTAAGCAGAAACTACTTTGCACATACATTCAGGCTAGAGTGTTTTTTTTTTTAAATGAATTTAGCGGTGGTTTTATTGCTGTCAAAATAATTGATACACTCCCATTGAAGTTGTATCTTCCATGAGGAAAATCTTGGGTGCACAACATACACTTGCTTTTAAGTGTGGTTACATCATTCACTGATGTGAATTGCATCTGACTTGTGAATTCCTGAATTCCTGAGCTCAGTTTGTGCACAAGGAATTTTTTTTTAACTGCAGGCAAGCAGACTTTTTTTTTTTTTTTTTTTTTTTTTTTTTTTTTAAATCAGAGTACAATCATGTATAAAATAAAGAGGTATTTCTTGCAGGATAGACTTAATTCCACAGTACCTTTCTGCCTTTGTGAAAAAGCTAATTGTTAGAGCATTTAGGACTGCTAGGATTTAGACAAGTCTAACTGGTAGCTGTTTTTAGTAGAGAGATTTAATGTGGAAATTAATGTGGTTTTGATAAGGAATCAGCTTATGTTTTGTTCTCATAACAATATCTATAGTTTGTTTCAAGATATCTTTATTTCTTAAGTATTTGTCTCCCTCTGGTGTTTGTTTTTCCACTGCAACTATACTTCTACATCAGAAACTGGCTCTAAAAAACAATGTAAAATAAGTCACTTTATCTTCAAGGTTTTGCATTTTGTTACACAATGTAGTAAATTGAAAATAGCTTTTATTAGCTGAAAAAGCACAGTTTATATAAACAGACTGGCAAGGAGAGAGAGTTCTTAAATAGACAAGAGCCCTGTTTATCCTCCCTCTCTCTCTTTCTCTCTCTAAACCCATAGAACATTTGCGTTTTACTGGTACGTGTCATTGTTAATGAAAGTAAGCATGTCTTGGAAATGTATGTTGACTTAATCTCTCTTTCTTTCGGCAGGTACCTATTATTAAACTGACAGATTCTTTCACCGAAGTAAAAGTTGATATCAGCTTTAATGTGCAGAATGGGGTTAAAGCAGCCCAGCTCATCAAAGATTTTATCAAGGTTAGGCAACACTTTAATAGAATTAGAGATTAATTTCTTGATTAGATTTACTCTTTTATTCTGACTGCATCCTCACTGCAGGTACACATGCACTTACTGTTTTATTTTTTGCCATACAATTTTGTGAAGTTCTTGAACTTTAGATATATTGCTCTAAAGAGCATGAAGATAGTAAAAGGTATGCATAAAGTACATATAGAGGAGATCAGTGATACAGTGACAAAGGAAAAAATGCACTACCACCAGTCTTGAGTATTGTATTCTTAAAACAGGTTCCTTGAACCTGAAATCAGTAATACTACGCGTTCGTACAATGTTGTTTCGGGAATTATGTTGCTCTGTTTTAAGTACTGTTTCAGCAAATGCCAGTCAACTGAAATAAGATAGATTTAGCAATTTATTGTTCGGAGAATCTTCTATAGGTGTAGCCCAGGTACTATTGCAGGCTCCTGACGTGGCGGCTCTTCCATCCGTCTGTTTTGCTGGCAGCCCAGGACAAGGCCACCCAGGTGCACCATGTCTGAGCAGTCTCAGGCAAATCTCTTCGGTCTTACTTTGTCTCGCTTGTCATCTCAGTCTGAATTTTAACATTATGTTCCATGTTACTTTAAGAAAAGTTTATTTCTCTTTGTCTGATTCACTCAGGAAGTCTGAGGCAGCTGAAGCCTTAATTAAGGGTGTGCAGACACCTGAGGAGAATCCGGTCTCTGGATTTTGGTATATTTTTATATCCAGCATACCAAGCTGTGAATATAAGGCTGTAATAGTTTAGAAAGGCAAACCTGTGATATTCGTTCAAGTAGGGCTCCTGCCAGCCCCTTCTGCTGCCCGGGATAAGGCTTGGATAGCCCTGTTCTTGAAGAAATTCTTCTTTCTGCCTTCGTCTTTTGTAACTGTGGGTATTATGATCCCCACCTCCTATCCGGTGCCACCAAACTCCTTTAGCTCCATTTTGACAGTGGGGACAGAGGCAGGTGTAGCCCCAGCACATGCTGCTGTGCAAACCCTTCCCGTCCTCTGCCTGTGTGCCCTGTGTCTGCCTCCCGGGGAACCGGGCGACAAGCCTGTCTGGTAAATAGTGGCTGTCTTGAAGTATCTTCTGTCTGTAGTCATTAGGAAGGAAAGCACCTCAGGTGTGATTATTTGCATGAAAAAATCTCAGTTGTTTTGGGAAATTCTCAGTTGCTTGTTGTAGTAGGAAGATTCTGTAATAGATTTGGGTATCTCCATAGTTTTTCCATTGCTTTTAGTGTATGAAAAGCAAATGTATTCATGAATTCAAATAAAATCACCTTCCTTTTTAGGAACTGAATTAGTAACTTTTTCCATTGTTAATCTGTCACACAGTTGAAGAGATCTTGATCCCAGGCAGAGCGCTTTGCTTCTCCTCTGTTATTAAAATCAATGATTTAAACTATACAATTTTGAGTCGGGTGGCTAGCTCCAGTATGCTTTTTAGTACTGCTGTGCTAACACCTCTCTTTTCCTCTTTTCTTTTTCAGAAATATCCCGTATTACCATATCTAGTTTTAGTCTTGAAACAGTTCCTGTTGCAGAGGGACCTTAATGAGGTGTTCACAGGTGGAATTGGTTCTTACAGTCTCTTTTTAATGGCTGTCAGTTTCCTTCAGGTAAGCTAAATGAATAAGATGCATGAAATAAATCTGTGCTATGCTGGGGGAATAGAAACTGCAAAATAGCTAATCATTTTCTGACTTTATCAACTATGTTTTCTTGTACTAAATTTCATTGCGTAACTGTGTGTGTGTATTTATGAATGTACATACTTTTCTAGTATTTAGTGTTTTAAAGTTTAAGCTCGTCATTGGAGCTCAGTGTATGCCAGGCGTTATTTCCATTGTCTGATGAGAACAAAACAAACACATGCAGCAGGCATGTGTTTTTGTAAAAAAAAGAATCCCCCAACTCTTTTTTTTTTTTTTCCCCCCCTCATTGTGACTGATGACATCTTCACTTGTAAAAACTGGTCTGATATCCAGGCAAGTTTGTTAATAATTACAGACCAGTTCATGATCTCTCTAGCTGCATACCTAATAGTAGAGGGGATCATTTAGATAGCTATGCAAGTTAAAATCATGTTTTTATTCAAAACCATGTTTGTGAGGTTCGAATTGATTCTGGAATTCTTGTTTTTGCCTTTTTAAGCAAACCCTGTGATTAGTACTGGAAGTTCACTTACTCATCCTAAAATTATAATATGAAAACATTGATCATTGCCTGCCATATTGGTAGGAGATAATTAATTTGTAAAAAGCTTTGCTGATCTGGGTCTTTTAAGAATGCAGAACTGCCTTGTTAAGGAAAATCACTATTTTAGATATGCTTGCTGTGAAATAGCAAATAATAATTAAAAAAAAAAAAAGAAAAGAAAAGAAAAAAGGATTTAAAGGCTCTTGAAACCTGGAGTTTTAAGCAATTTTTTTTTTCTTTTTTCTTTCTCTCTCTTCTTAATAGCTGCATCCTAGGGAAGATGCCTGCATGCCCAGTGCCAACTATGGTGTTCTTTTAATAGAGTTTTTTGAATTATATGGACGTCACTTCAATTATTTGAAGACTGGAATCCGAATAAAGGATGGTGGTTCTTATGTTGCCAAGGATGAAGTACAAAAAAGCATGCTGGATGGCTATAGACCATCAATGCTGTATATCGAGGATCCGTTACAGCCAGGTATGCTCATGCTCCAAGATTTTAACATCCTGAATAAGAAAAAAGTTAGAGAAAGTCTTAATCCAAAGGAGTTAGAGTAACTTAAAAGAAATTAATTGGGGATATTTCTAGCAGCAGGTACAGTGCCATTCAAGAGTGTGCCTCTGCTGCAGTCAGGGTATACCAAATTGCTTGAATGTCTACTCTGGAAACAGCAGTAAGGATGCAGTAGTGGGGACTAGATGTACACATGTATACGCTTTACCCTTTAAAGGTTTCGTCTGCTTGTATCACTGTTGCACCTTATGATACACATATACTAAAGCTCTCTGCTGGATGGGTTTTTATAAGGTCACATAGATGTGATTTCGTTACTGCATTTATGTTCTGTTAGGGTTGAACTTTGATATAAATGGATTGTTTTTAAAATAGTGTATGAAGTGTTGCTTATGGCAAATAATTAATTGATAACATATGTGAAAATGTCATCCAGAATAGTAGTTTTATTTGTAATGTACACAGTACCTGCTTTTTCATTTATTGCACTTTTATCTGGACTTTGATATTGTAAGTATCTATAGCTCTTCTAAGCTCTTTCGTATAGCTATGCTTCACTAATCTTCTTGTATTCTACAAGATGTGACTGCAATCAATTGGGATGTAAGAGCCATTTAAAAAAAAAAAATGACTATCCCCTGTCTGAAAGTAACTGTAGTTTCAGTTTTATTATGTCTAATTGTATTCTTATTTTAAGGTAATGATGTTGGGAGGAGTTCATATGGTGCCATGCAAGTGAAACAGGCTTTTGATTATGCCTATGTTGTTTTGAGCCATGCAGTTTCCCCAATAGCTAAATATTATCCTAACAACGAAACTGAAAGGTAAATCTTACAAGTCTAAATTTCAGACATTCACTGTGTATATTCTTGTGTCCTTAAAGTTAATTTTTGTTTGTTTTGGTTTACAGTATATTAGGTAGAATAATAAGAGTGACACAAGAAGTTGCGACGTACAGAGACTGGATATCAAAGCAGTGGGGAATGCAAAGTAGGACTGAGTCTTCATGCAACGGTAAGATTTGAGTGAGCGTGGCTGCACAGTGGGAAGCTTTCTGCATGTTTGGGATATGTAGATTTTTTTGCTGCTATTGTTGACCCACAAATCAATGCATGCATTTTAACTTTACTTTTATGGTAAGTGCTGAAGTAACGTACTTGGTGCGTCTTCATCCAGAACAACTTAGAGCTGTAGTAGAATCAAAAGACTATACTGCAGCATCTTTATTTTACTGTGATAGATTTAGTCAACGGAGAGATCTGTAAAGAGTGCTGGCTTAAGATTAATTTTATACTTGTGTCAAAGCATAGTCAGAGAAGATCACACAGCTGCCCACTCTTTATGCTAGGCTGAGTTTTTGTCTGTTTGTTTTCAAAGCGCATGTCAGCGCTCCCCACACTCCCTGCAGATGAGATGTCCTCCTGGACTATTTTTGTTTTATGAGCCTGCAGACTTTGCTGTGGCCACTTGGTAATGGTGGGCAGCACCATTGGACTGAACACATTACAAGTAGATACGTGCACAAATGTCTGTCCGTGTGATGCTGCCTGTAATAGATGTGTAATTTCTGACTGTGTGTATATATATATATATGAGTGCAGTATTTCGGCAGTTAATGTGTGCTGATGTTTCTGGTTTGGTTTTGATAGGTAATGGAGTAACCTTGATAGTAGATACACAGCAGCTAGATAAATGCAACAATAATCTCTCTGAAGAGAATGAAGCATTGGGAAAACCTAGAAATAAAACTTCAGAAACACTTAGTAAACATTCTTCAAATTCTTCATCAGGTCCCTTATCATCATCATCATCTACGTTGTCCAGCTCTAGTGATGTAGTAAGTATCGGACTTTTTGTCGTGCTTTTCCCTTACACATATTGGCAGGGAATACGTTTGGAAAGCTCAGAATTCTTTGTGTTTTTTTATCCAGAATCCTGATTTGCATAAGTGCATATCTCTTATGCAATTTTGTATGTAAATTGCAGTGTGTTTTCTGACACAACGCATATAGGAAGTGAAGTACGGTAGATACCAACTTGCTTAGCCCTCTCTGGGAAAGCTGTATTTCAAAAAGGACTTGTAGTGCTAAGCCCTTTGTATTAAAAACAACAACAAAAACTTACAGCACAAAATTCCTTGTGAGCATCTGAATGGAAATTTTATTAAAAATGAACAAATATAATAAAGCACAAATCCCCACATGAGAACTTTTTTTTTTTGTTAAGTCCGCTTATTTGGAAAGAATTCTGGATTGAAAAGGTTTTGATATAAACACATTTTAACTTAAGTTCATTCCATTGTTGGGTTTAATTTTAAGAAAAACTCACTTATTTTGAAGAAAAAAAGATCACTAATACTTTAAATTTTCCTGAAGGATTCTGATGGAACACCTTGCAAAACCTCTAAACAGTTGAGTTGTCGTCAGTCTACCACAAACAGAGTGGGGTCACAAGAAGTGTCACTGGAACCCTCCCAGTCAAGTGGGAAAACACAAAATAGCCAAACAGCCAATACATCCAGCAACACGAACAAATCGCAGGTTTGTGAACTGTAAAAAGCAAGCAAACAATCAAAAAATAAAACCCAACTGTCTAGATTATATGAATATTACTAATGCCCTACATGGAAAGGTAGCTTTTCTGGGAGGAAAACACTGTTTTTCTTCTCTCCTTTAGCCCGTTCGAAAGCTTGGAGCACAAATTATATCTAAAATCGCCTGATTCTCTGTTAGGTTTACAGAGAAGTTCATTGCAATAGTTTTCACAAACTTAAAACAGATAAAGTTGGATTGACTTTTGTTTGATCTGGGAAACATAGGTTTGTCAACAGCATACTGTTGTGTTGTGTGAAATTCCTCTGTGCAAAAAGTCATGTCAATCTGGTCTTTGCTGCAAAATATACCAGAGCTAGTGAGACTTGCTTATGGTTAGTGAAAAATATTTAGCAAAAATGTATACCGAACCTAGAGTGGCTGCTGTGTTAACTTCTGATACTTTTTGAAGTGCATTTGATTAAGGGAGATAGAGGTGCATAAAATTCCCCCTCAGTTTCCCCCAAGGCAGATACCAGTGATGAGAACTGTGTGCTTTTAAGGCATTTCCCATGTTGAAGAATAGTTTGACAACTCAGTCTGAAGAACTGTTATTTCAAAGCACCTTTGGATATAAGCAGTTCCTGGAAAATAGTTCCTGGAAAACTTGCTGCCTCCTACTTACTGCCAATCTGTAGCTGGTATCAAGACAGTTTGCAGACCAGGCCTTACAGTTACTCTGTGTTCATGGGTGCTAGGCAGGGCTAGCTCTGTAAGAAATGAGATGCTGGAATGTGAAGATGTGCATTTGGAGATACTCCTGAATCTTTGAAAAGCTGTAGTGTAAAGTTGCACCTGGTCTTAGAGGAATGTTGACTAAATTTTGTATAGATGTGATTTGGGCAGTCTTCAACATCTCTCCTTTTGGATTATGGGCTTCTGTTTCTGTAAAGCATTGTACGCTCATTGTACATTTTTGCTTGCATAATAATCCAGAACTAGTTGCCTGCTTCCTCCTCGGCACCCCCGACTCACCATGTTCCCTTCTCCTTGCAGCATGGATCCACACGGTTATTTCGCTCTTCTAACAAAGGCTTCCAAGGTCCAACAAACTCAAGCCATGGTACCTCAGTCTCAAACAAGCAACATCAAGGCAGCAAGTCACACCATCAGTATTTCCACGGCAAAAAGAGGAAACACAAGAGGGATGCGGCCCTGTCAGACTTTTGTAGATAGTTGCCTATTTTATGACTGTTCTTCTGTGTGCAATGATCTCATGCTACAGGATAGTTTGATAGTGACTCCTTGGATCTCTTCCGGAGCTTCAGACTGTTCAGACATTGATTAGCAACTGCATTTTTTTTTCCCAGCTCGCCACGGAACGGATCATGAAGATTGATCACTGCAAAAA
>VZSV01000008.1:1903328-1915080 GCA_013398735.1 Nothocercus julius | reverse complement strand
GAAAAAAAGAAAAAAAAAGAAAAAAGACAAAAAGAGGACAAAGGCTGCTCATTTGATAAGTCATATGCTACAACAGGGTCATTTAGGATATAAAAGCTTGAATGTAAAATAAATGTATCTCCCATCAGCTCATGCTGACCTGTAGGGGTAGTACTCAGTGTGTCTAGGGGGTGGTAACAAACAAATAAAAATATAGGAAAAAAAAATTGTATTTTGAGGGAAACCCAGCCTTTAAAGGTGAAAGTAATTTGTGCATGATTTTTTTTATTATTTTTGCATATACTTACCATTTTATTGTGTATATATAGATGACCATATAGGAAAACTGACATTTGTAATAGTGGATTTGTTAATACTTTTTACATAACATTACTGTTTAAATTGTAAACATAAATTTTTCTCAGGATTAGTTTGGAAAATAATCTGAATTGTCATCTTAACATCCATATAAAGAGACATTGCTAGTTATTGCTCAGAATTTCTTTTTTGGCATTTAAAAGATTTAATAGAACATTTGATCTGCAAAAGTTGTTCCTCTGAAAGAAAAGTTGATGGTGGCAAATGAAGCTTTTCATTTGTATAAAGTGTACATGTACTTTGTGTAGACACTGAGCTTGTCATCTCTGAGAAGTAACTTTCACCTTGTTTTCTAGAGTGCCATCATTTCAGGCAATGGGGTTTTACAATTGCACCCCTCTCTTCTTCCTCTCAGTAGTGTCATCTCCTGCCCCCCCTTTTTTAATTTAATATAAGCCACTTGGGGTTTTTTTTTGTTTGGGTGGTGGTGGTTTTTCTTGTTTCGTTTTGTTTTTCAGTTACAGACAGACAGAAGAACTTGGTTTATTACAAACGTTTGCATTCCTGGGCTGCTTTAATCCCATGCCTCTTTGTTTGTGCCTTCCCTCCCCTTTCCAGGTCTGGGTTTTTTTTTGTCTTTTATATTTTTGCTAACTCCTGTAGGAGATGATAACTGTTAAAGCTTTAAGTAAATTTTACTATTAAAGTATTTTTTTCTCACTCCCCTCTTAGGCATTTTTATATTTACACTTAATTATTAAAAAAAAAAAAATAACTTCAGATAATGAACTCTATTTTGTATTGCCTTAAAGACCCAAACCTTTCATATCTCCTAGTATTTCTTCATTGAACTAGTTATCATTAATTTAAACTCGGCATTTGTCTAGTTCCGTCGTGTGATGAGTCTAGGCTGCAGGAAGTTTGGTGCCATGGATGCAAAGGAAACGTGGTGACACCCGCAGGTACCGGTTGGAAAAGATGCTGGGACGCTTCAGTGCTCGGCGTTAGGTGGCTTTTACTTTTCACGTTCCTTTAGAGAGGAAGGAGTCGGTGTTCAGCACACAGAGCTGTATTCAGTGCAGCTCTTCTGGAGATGATGCTTTTATAAAAAGTACTGTTAACTTTTAGAAATTTCTTTTATATGCATTTACAGAGTACTACAGACCAACCTGACCTTTAGTGGGCACTAATGAGTGCAATGATTTTTAAAGTTAAACAATGCTAAGATAAGACCGGAACTGATGTCATCACTTAAATTAATAAACATTTTCAACGTGTTAAAGTGTTTTACTTCAAAAAGGAAAATACATATATTCAAAAAATATGGAAAGTCGTAACATTTACTCAAACACTAAGCTTAAAAGTGATGTTAATTTGACAATGTTTTTTTAAAAAAAATTTTTTAGATTCATGTTTTATTTTGATCAGCTAATTTTATCAGCAAGATATTGAGCTTTTGTTCATAGAAACTAGTAAAAGTTGTACCACATTATGCATAATCACAGTATTTATTTTGTTTTAGATTATTGTGAATGTGTAGACTTATGTTCACCGCTTAGGGAACAATTATTTATAAATTATATTAATCCAGTATTGTTAGCTGCTATTAGCAAAACTGTTCCAAAACTTAATACTTGCAAAGATCTGTATCGCATTTACCACACTGAAGTGTTTTTAAAAGAGAATCACCCTCATCGTTGAAAGCAAATGTACTCTTAGGGTGCAGATATTAGTGTTCCAATAAGCATGTGATAATTTTAAGGTGGTGGTAGCGGGAAGATAATCTTGATTCCATTGGGAATCTTAGGTTTGCCTCAATTTATGGTTTTCATAAATTTAATGGAAAATAGCTTTTCCTGGACTGCTCAAGTTTCTTTTTGGTAAACAGTATCTTTCTAAAAGAAGAAGAAAAAAAAAAAAAAAAAGGCATGAAGGAAGAATTGAGGCATTTTACATTGCCTCAAAAGACCAGCATTGTATTCATAAAATACTGTATATCTTGCAAATCTTTATTTAACAGAACAGTTGAACTGTTCATTTTTCAATCTGAAGTAAAATACTTTCAAGACCTTTTAGTTTGCCTGCTCATTTGTCTTGTACATTTCATCTCTGTATTTGACTCAAGTCTAATTCCTTTTTGAGTTTCAATACTTTTGTGAAGATTTTGTGAATATATGAAAAATAAATGTTTAATCTAACTCCTGCAGTTTATCACCATTCTTGATACTTAACCCTGTGTTTCTCTTGGCAGTACTGTGGAAAGAACAGACCCCGACCTGCTTCGTTACGCGCTTGTGGTAGCTGATTGCCAGCCCCAGCCACGTAGAATTTTGGAGCTTATTTTGTTCAAGGAGGCCAGGTCTGATGTGTGGGCTTCTTGTTTTTGTTCTTTTTTTTTTTTAATTAAAAAAAAATATATATATATATATTTTTTCTTTCTAGGAGTAAATGGAAGAATGTAAAGACTTACAATGTATTACTTTTCTTTAACTTTCTTGTGTAAGATACATATAAAATTGTGCAAGATTCTGCTTATTCTGTTCTCAGCCCCAAACTTGGGTTTTGCTTAGCGGTTCAGTTACAGTGCAGCTGTGGTTTGACACTGGGGCTCCGAGCAGGGCATTGTAGAAAGAGGCTCTAGATGAGTCCCTTCTGCAAATGTTAATGTTGGCTGCCTTCAGCTGGAATCTTTGCCATAGTTCCAGGCACGTAGTTCATTTTACTAGGGTATATTCTTAACTGTGGTTATCTTTCTTCCCTACATAAATTGGTGGGGAGATGCATACATACTGAAAATCCCTAGACTCTTTCTTGTGGTAGTTTAATAAAGATTATAAAAAATATTTAAGTAAACTAAAATGGTATTAATCTCCCAGTAGGACAATAGATTATGATACATTGTTTTGGCTCTTTTCATGACAGTTCAAATTTATAGTTAAGTGGGGGAGTGGGGGAAAGAAATGTCTTTGTTTGCTTGCTTGTTTGGAATTGCCAGTCTTCCACCTTGGGGCAGGAAAGCAAGGAGATGCAAGGAAGTCTGCACGTTTGGAGCGGGACATGATTCTGTGTGCGTAGAACATGGAGGTCAGTAGCTGCCTCGGAATTTGCAACTCTTTTTAAAAAATTTTTATAATAAACTTGTTATCCTAGAGCATGATCCTTTAAAAACAGTTAGTATTCCAATAGCTGGTGGCAGCTTTTTTGTATACTTTCAAAATGGACCTTTTCCATGTGCACTAAATGCAATGCGTGACCAGGTGACTAGAAACTAGTTTAATTTTGAAAGTGTCTTATAAATAAATAAAAGTAGCTGTTTGACATCTTGATGTTAAAACTGAACGTGTGACTTACCTTTCTCTTCAGAAAATGCAGTAGCTATAGGCAAGTGCAAAGCGTGCATTTAAGAAGGGAGGGAGATAGATGTATATTTTAAGCATTTGACTACCACAGTGGCTGTTAATCAGTTTTGAAAAATACTTTTTTCATGTGTTGAAACAGCACTTCTGGGTCCTGAAAGTGCAGAACTTGCTAGTTTTATTTTCTAGTTACTTTGTAGTGTTTCCACAAGATTATAAATAGCTTCTCAAAAATGTTTTCCAGTTGCAATGACCTAAATGTGAATGTCTTGCCTTATTTCCATGAGTCATTTACCAGCGGTTCTGCTACAGCGTGAGTAAGTACCTAAGTTGAAATCACCTCTGCGGTTCTGATAGCACTTAAATGTCACAGCTGTAGATGTATCTCAGCTTCCTCCATTTCCTAATGTTCTCTGAGCCCAGTTAATTCTTCAGAATGAATGGTGTTCAGAGTTGCATAGGAATTAATTCAAGTGGCCTTATTGGGTCTAGAAAAACTCTTAAGTTTGTGTCAAGCACATAAGAAAAGAAAGAAAAGAACCAGGGAGTGGCTTTTACCTGTATATTTAGCACTGTGGTGCTAGATCTAATTAAATGAAATTTAGATTACTCTTTAGGTCACTTCGTTTTGAGCAGTTTTGATTTTTTAAACTCTTGGTAAAATGTAGTGGTTTCCCATCACCACCATTTTGTTGGTATTTTTGGGCCCTGTGAAATCTGAAATGTGGTGCTGTCGTTGCACCTCACTACTAAGCACACAAGTTAGAGAAGATAAACAAGAAATCTTGGAGATCTTTGTCGTAAAAGCCCCTTGAAGGATTGACATCTTTTTGCCTTCCAAGGTGCATGATGGATGAGCTGCAGCAAGTCTTCTCTCGAGTCAGTTTGTTAGGACTTTATTTCATGTCAGGTACTCAACACCTCGAATCCTGACTTTGGTCACCAGTCAAAGGTTTCTGTATTCTGCAGGAGACTTAAATATCTGTGGAGACATTTATCAGCAATTAGTTTGAGATTGGTATGTCTTGGTGGTGTTCTCTCCTGCTAGGAGTCCTTCAGAAGATGTGATCTTAATCCTCTACTGAGTTGAGTCTCATAATCTGGTTCTGAACTCTGAGATCCATCTCCATTTTAGTGGCCTGCTGGCTTAGTAGTAAGTACAGCATTTATCAAAGTTTGTCCAAGAGGCTATAGGAAAGCAGGAAGGGGGTGGGCATTTACAGTGCTTTAGAAATTTTCCTGTTGCTGTAACTCTTTTAAAAACAAGAACAAAAACACCATCGAGTGAGTGAGGTACGAATGTGTCTCCCTAGACCTAGGCACCCAGCTTCAGAGCTAGTTTCTGTGTGAATCATTCAGCTGTCTCTTCACACGCTAGGCAGACTTTAAAAGCTTATGTATGTTGAAGTCTTAATTTCCAGGAAGGCAAAGCAGTTGAAGACCCCGCTTGGCTGCGTGCAAGGACCAGCTTGTAAAAAACATGTGTATGTGGTGGTGGAAGCCCTGGTGCAGATTTGGTGAGTGTTTGTCCATTTAAATCAAACACACACACACATAAAACTTGCTGTGCTTATGTATGAAACAGTGTTTGACTCGAGCTGAAAGACCATTAAGCAATCAAATACTTCTGATCAGCTATTAGAGAAAGTAATCAGTGCTCAGTTGCATTTTTCCAGGTCTAAAGTTCATTTACTGTAGCAGGTTTGGTGATAGTGAGCATTCTGGTTAAACTCTTTTGCAGCCTAGCAATTTAGTACCAGAATGTCATCTCTGGACTTAAAGCTCCCTTCTGGGATTCTTCTGCTTTTCTTTTACTTAGAAAACAAAGTAAGTCCATGTTGCTGGTCTGTATAAAGCAGATTGCTGCACCAAAAAGGAGTAGTACTTTCCTTACAAGAAAATGTATTAGATGATTCAGGTGAGATGTGAAGTAACAGTTGCTGTTAGCATTTCCCTCCTAGCTATAACATAAGCCTTTGCATTATCCCTCAGTTGCCTATTTCCAAACAAGACCAGTCTCTCTTAGTTTATATTACCAGGCAACCACAAATGAGCTTCATTCGAGATCCGCTGTAGTGAAGGTGCTGGTGGGGAACGGCACTAAGTTTATTAGTGTTGTCCCCCCGTTGTGCCCGCTTCTCACTGCAGTGGATCTTGAATCAAGCTCAGTTGCGGTTGCCTTGTAATCGGTAGCTTTGAAAAGACCTTTCTAATTCAGAAAAATCAACAGCTCTTCCAAAGGCAGGCAGAAATCTTCCGTATTTTCTTCTTTCAGTGCTCGCTTGTCTGTTTTTTCAGGATCTTTAATGATGCATAAGAAAAACTTGGTTGGGTTTTGTTACCTCAATACATAGAAGTTGAATCAATCGCATAGGCTTAATGAGACACAGTTTTCCACATAAAAATATATAGAAAAGATTTCATTATTTTATAACAAAATGTGTAAGTTTTTCTTATGCACTGAGGACTTCCTGAGGACCTCAAGTATCCTGAATGTGGTATCTGCTGCCCTGTGAATCACTCCAGTGCAGTGTCTAAACGTACCTTGAATGCTAAAGAATGTAAAGAATATACTGAAAAATACAGTATTTGAGTTGTGCATACTAAGTATTATATGTGTATCTTCAGGAGAGTCTGAATGTTCTAGTGCAGCTTGTTGAGGAAAATCTACAATTACCAGTCTTGATAGTACTAAATACTAAAAGGGCATAAATTAAAATGTGTTTATTTTTCTGATCTCCTTATTAGGAAGATAACTTTCATTTCTTGTTTCATGTCCTCATATCCTGATTTTTATCCACTTTCTCTACCTTCCACCTCTACATATGCTCTGCATAGGAAATCACAATTGTTCCATATCTTAGCCAACTTAGTTTTATGAGATGGTTCCCCAGTTAAATAACAGCAAATATCCATCTTTGATGCTATCTTGTTGCAGACTTGCTAAGTTGCTCTCTTACTTGATAGTTTATTTACAAGGAAAAGTCTCATCGTAACCAGCACATCCATCCTCTGAACGTGTTAAAGCTCTAAATGACAGTCCTTATCCCAAATTTAATCACTGATTTCAGTTTATAATGCACTGTATGGGATTAGTAAAGATGTAGCATGAACATTATTTTATATATAAATATATAGTTCCAACATTACTATATCAATATAAATTAAATCCTTACGTTTTAAGTGCAAAGGAGGGCAACTATTTTTGCTCCTTTGGCTTGAGTTTAATGGACTTCTCTTGATTTAATTGGGTGTGGTCTGTCCACAGTGTTGTGGGGGGTTTTTTGTAATGATTTGTAACAGAAGAAAAAAAAAAAAGTTCATGTTTCCTAGGGCATTCTTTAGAAACTTTCTATCTTACTATAGCATTCTGCTTTATGTAAGGGCTTTTTTATCCTTATAATATACACTATCCGCTTGTTTCTTACTGATTCTTCTGAAGTGTGCTGCTTGGTTTCCAATATGCCCAATATACTCATGCAAAGACATTGGAAGTGCAAATTGAACACAGTCAGCTAAAGAGTTTCATCATGCCTTGTGAAATAAAACACTCTGTTCTTCTGGAGCTTCCTTAAATCAGGAACGCTTCCCATTTTATTACAAAGTCTACCTGCAGACAGACAAACCTTAGCTTAATTTAGCTTAGCTTTTAAAGAAATCTTCAAAATATCTCTTAAAGAACAGACCACATTTTCTCTGTCACTTAATGTTATTGTGAATGATTTTATTACTAGAAGAAAATGTAACACAAGCAAGTTAACATTAGCATATGGTACTGCAATGATCAAGCAGGTTTGATCTAGCAAGGCTGTAAAGAACGGAATGAGCAGGAGGCCTTTGGGCCAAATCCGTAGCCCTTCATGTGGGCCCCGTCGAACCCCTAGGCAAACGCAGAGGCTCAGGCAGTGACCAGGCGCTGTTTTTTAAGGCACAGACCATGTTCTTGCTCTGAGGAAGAACATTAAGCACAAGCAGGAGAGAAGGTAGAGAGATTTTCTGATTCGCAGCTGGAGGAGTCGAGCACCCCAAGCAAAGCTTCAGAGCTGAGGAACATCGCTCAGCCCAACTTCACTTCTCAAGCACTTCGCTTTGGGCAGTGGCCTCTTGGCTCCGCACTCACGTAAGCACTTCTGCCCAGTATTAGTATATCACCTATTTTTCTTTTTTAAACTTATATGGGGTTTAGGATTTTCTTTTTAGACAGAACTCTTGTACAAATTTTAATTACAGGAAGTTGTGCTGACTTTCATGAAGTCTGCATTGCTATAAAATATGATATTGGTTCCAAGTCAGACACTTAGAAAACTTTAGAGCAAAGAGCAGTTACTGAATAACAGCTCATTTCCCTAAGGATGCATAAATTCATATGGCATTTGCTGTTCTCTTTAGAGGAAAGCATCAAACTTTCCCCAAAAGTTCCCTCAATTGATCCAAAAGTCCAGAGAGGGAGACTGCCCGGAATGGCAGAGAAACACTATCTGTTCATCCTGGCTGATGCAGTATGATTTCTGTGTTTTATAACCAAGTTAATGGTCCTCAGCGATTCGCTGTGATACAGTGCTGTGAGGAGTGACGATGGTGTCAGTGTAACAGTTTAAAAGGACTTCTCATCGCTTCCTTCCTAAGCACAGAGTGCTTGGTACTTTGGGATTCTTCTATTATTAGGTATCTTTGAACTCATAAATTTACAGGAAATAGCAAATATACTCAAGATATGTATTTGTCTTGTTCTCTGAATGGATCAGAGGCCAACATGAGGCCTGTGTGCACAGTAGAAAATACATAGTAAATCTCATTAAAAACAAGAAAGTGTTTGTTCTGGTGAGTATATACGACTTTTGACTCTAGCATTCCTTAAAGACAACGTTTTCCTCCCTGCTTTCTGAATCAGAAAATGACACTAGTAATGAAAAGCAGAAGTTAAGATCGTCTTGGGCACTTTTTCTGTTTATTTGGTGAACTGCAACTACACAACATGATAAAGCACATTTTCCTAATATGCTCCTCATTGTGGTATTGCAGGACTTCAAAGGACTATTAAAAAGGAATGAATATATTGAAAATTCTACCTGCTAATTTTAAAAGTGCATCTTAAGAATATGCTGTGCTACTTAAAACTGTATTATATGTAATGTACAAAATATTATATATACAAAGTATTCCTAAGGATTTAAAATAATATTTTCTGAAATTGTAGCTATGTTTCTTATTTGCCTTGCTCACATAATTACTTGTTCAGCAACTCTCTTCTGAGCCTTTGTTAGTCTTTCTAGAGAATTCATAGAGAATCCCTTAAAATCTGAATGTTGAAACTTTTTGCAAATAAAATAATTTAGAAGTAACTTATGGGGCCAAATTCTGCCTTCCCCCGATTGGGGGGAAGCACCCTGATGGCAGATGCAACCCACTAGGACTTATGAAAAGGAAAATCAACCCTACTACAAGTCCATCAAAATTTATACTTGAAGATCACTATATTTTGCTATTTTGGCTTCTTTTAAAAATAGTGAGGTACTATTTACATTTAAATATCTGAATTGTAGAAAACTTGTAATACTCTAAATTTTAACTCAGTTTGTAAATTGCAAATTTACAGCAGTGCACATTTAGACACATTTAGAAATAATTTAAATAGAAATTTTGAAATTTCTGTTCCACTTATTCTTATGAGCAAATATATTTCATTTTGTTCTATTTAAATGTAAAATCATGATATGTTATAGCTATGCAATTCAATCTTTGGAAAGATGACATTCGTGAATTTAATTTTACATGTTTAATGTGTGCAACTTATTGTGAACTTGAGAGGGAAATTAGCAACAGAAAAAAGAAAAGAGGAAGCCTATATGCAGCATATGCAGGAGCCATTTAACTATTTTAATTTCCGTGTTTTACAATTGTCCTTTTACATGCATTTTGCTAGAAATGTGCAGATTACACTGTGTTTAGAACTGCTGCCATTAAAAAAATTACAGTGTCAACAGCATAAAATCATGTGGGGAATTTCAGACCTTCCTCTAGGATAGCACAAATATTTGTGGATATACTGTTAAGCAATCTCTGGATATTCAGAAGGTCCACAAATTTTGTGAAGTGGTAAATGGAGACCATCTGTTCTGAAATGAGGCCATTTATGATCTCAGCTGAACAATGTATTTTCCATTTCCTGCATTTTTGAATCTTGTTATCTAATCCAAGTTTTGGTGAAGAAAAGGAATTCTTTTTAACGGTCTTCTTACTGTGTGATCTTTCTCCTCTCCCCTAAGAAATGGCCTGAATATTCTGTGCACTGCTTCCGCCTGAAGGCTCCAGCAATTTTCCAGTGCTTTTCACAGGCAAGATGTCCAAAGCGGGAAGAGAAAGACCTAGGCAAGATGAAGTAACTCACCCAAGAGCACTCATAAAATGTTAGAGGGTGAGGAGCAGAGTCCACCTCACTTACTGCTCAGTTCTGTATCTTAGATCTGTAATCATTTCTTATCTCCAGCTGTACATACTTGTCCCCTATTGCTAACTGGATTTAAATTCCTTTCAAAGGTTGCTAGTCCTAATAGCCCAAACCATCCTGGTTCCTGGACAGTCTCAGAAAATAGTGAACTTTCTTCTGTGTGCCCACCAACATTTACCAGGAGCCTGGAGGCTCAGAGGAGGTTGTCAGACTTGCGGTGTGCGGGCTAAACCTGTTACCCCTTTGAGAGGATGAATTCAAGCATACCGTTCAGACCTATAGCCTCACAGTATGCTAGCAAAACTGCACTATTTAGTAACACAAATTTTGCAAATTGGGTGCATAAACAGAAAAGTAGTATCACACTGTCAGTCCCTAAGATGTAGTTTTAACAAGCTCTGCTGTCTCCTGCAGCTTCCTTTATTTTCAGGACAGGCAGTGGATTTTCTGCAGCTGTAGGCAAGCTGGAATATGTCTACCTCCCACCGTCTGAGCGCAACCACCTGTGACTAATCTGTTTTAAGACAATTCAGTCCAAAAATCCATGAAAATCAAAGTCTTCTGTTGCCTCCAATGAGCTTTGAATTACATTTATGTGTGCACAGCAGACTTGGTTTGAATTAGCAGCCAGATGTTCAAGACTGGTTTAATTAACCTTGACACACTAAAGAATCACTGCCAGCCCTGTGAAATTCCATCCAAAACACACCAAGAAGGCAGTAAAGTAGCAAGTGAAGGGAGAGCGTAGGAAATGGTTATTACCTTCCTTGTAAAGAATGTTCAAGGTTGGTCAATTTAAATTGCCTTTTTAGGTGTCTGAGTTACCTACAAGCAGTTGTCTGTCTTTTATACAGCAGGGCTGTTACTTCCTTCACTTAGACCCTGTTGCATGTTGCCCTCGCCATGCTTATGTGCCTTTTGTCCACCCAGCATGACACAGCTTCAATGTACTATGTGTAGGGCTGTTCCTTGGAGCCTCCTAAAGCTGGGGAACAGGTACAATCTGTCACTGGCAGCGTTGGTGAGGACAGTGCAAACCCCAAGTGACCACACAGCGGTGGCCCTGCCTGACTTGGTAAAACCTTGTGAGGGCTGTTCTGGTTGTCTGAAGCGCAGCGTGGCTACCCAAAGCTGTGAAGTGCCTCTGAAGCCCTTGATACCTACACAGAAGTCATGGGCCTCGTGTTTTCCAGAGTACTGTGGCTGCAACGTGCTTTGGAAAGGCCCTGGCGCGCAGGTCTGTAGCTTAACTAGCAAGGGCAGACAGTACAGTTAACTCTGCGCCTCGAACAGAGTATGCGCAGGCAGGAGCATTTAAAAAGAAATGCAGAAGAGGGGAAGTAACGTGACACAAAGGCTCTGTCTCCCCACTTCCCGTACGCTGGACGAACAGGGCCCTGAAGACAAGTTCAGCCGCTACTTTGGCCGCTTCGCAAGGGTCTTGCTCCCACCTGCTGAGGCGAGGGGCTGCTCAGGCTTTGCAACTCCATGGCATCCCCTTGCCCGCCTTTCTCTTTTCAGTCACGACACACACATTTTTCTTTTCCCGGGAACGCAGGGAGGAGGTGCCTGAGGGCCAGGGAGGCCCCCCACGCCCCTTCTGATCCCGGGACGTCCACGAGCGGCGCCGCCACGGGGGAAGCGCCGCCGT
>VZSV01000008.1:1834485-1902643 GCA_013398735.1 Nothocercus julius | reverse complement strand
CCGAGCGCGGTGCTGTCCCCGCTGCGGCCGGGCAGGCGCGCGGGCCGAGCCGAGCCGAGCCGAGCCGCTCGTGTGGCCGCTTTTGAACGAGCGGCGTCCCGGGAAGGGGCGTTTTGGGGAAGATTGGTTACGCTTGCGTCAGAAATAAATAGGCGGTGATGATGGTTTTTATTTAAGATATCCTAGGCGTTAAAGTGGGAAAGTTCTGATTGGGGAATTTTAAAGTGATCTTTGCATTCCCTGGAGGGGGAAGAATAGAGTGCTGCAGATGTATGCTGAGGCCTCTGATAAAGTGAGCTTATGGTATGTTTGTGCATATAGAGAAGCAAGTACTTTTTTAAAAAAGTATTTGCATTGCAGTATTTGCCCAAGTCCCCTCACAATGACAATTTCCTGCTATCCACGGTTTTGGAATGCAAAATGAGAGGTGTGTGGAAGACCATGCTGGAAACAGCTGATTCCTCCTGGCCGTTATGTGGCAGGTTATTGATACTTCCAGAAGCTATTTTCACCAGCCGTTAGGATCACTGGGGATTCTTGTAAAGCAGCCATTAAACTTATGTTTTTTCTTAATGAAGCTAATATCAGTACCGTTAGGAGTAAGTGAGGAAGACGCTCCTTTCCCTGCATGTGGGGATATTTATGTGCTCATGGTTTGTGCTAAGTGAAAGAGCAGGTGCTGGGGGAGAGCCCATTAGTTTAGGTGTTAGCCTAGAGACTTGATCATTGTCTTCTGCTAATGTGTTTGTGTAATTGCTCTTAGTTTAGAAAGAAGGAAAAAGACAGCATCCCTTGTGGAATTACAAAAAGGAATCTCTAAATTGGCTACAGATGCATTTCTTGGGATATGTCTTTGATTTGGGTTTATTATTGGAGAATTTATCAAAATGACTTTTCATTTTAATCTATTATGAATACTTCAGACTGTGGGCTGGCATATTTCACACACTGATTCCTCCACTGGTCTCACAGTTTCCGTCTCAGCTGCATTTTATCTTTCCAGTTTATCTAGTGATTAGGAATGATTTGTTTGTTTGGTGTTTGTGACTGATAAATTCAGTGCTCAGACTGCATGAAGCATCTGGAGGGCTTTTATTATCATAAGTGTCTCTGGGGACTTCTATATAGAAATACTTTTCCAAGTAAATCCAGGATTGTTTTATCGATCACAAGAGAGCGGCGCGGGAAGGGAGGTGTGTGTGGGCAGACGCCAAGTGGAAGGGGTGGTGTCTGCTCGTTGTGGGCACTCGTCTGCGCCCGGGCGCTCGCCCTGACCCACCGAGTCGCTGCGACACTGGGTGGCTCTCGGTACGCCCCAGGTACCTAGACCCTAGTGTCTGGAGCTTCTCATATCATTGATGTGGGACAAGTGTTGCCAGCTGTAGGTTTTGCTTCTCACCCAGCAACATGAATCTAAGGAAAAGGGTTTAAATATAGATGTTGTGTCTGGAAGTTGAAATTTCTGCCATCAAGTCAAATTCAGTAAATCTGTCTGCTGAGTGTGCTCCTTGCCTGCTTCTGCTGCTATTCTGGGGTAGAGTCCATGCTCTTGTATGGGAAGCATCTGTTTTTGTAAACAGTTCCACTGGTTTAGGCATACTGTGAAAATGGAGTTGCAGCCTTTCTTTAAAACAGGAAGGTTCTTCACATGAGAACTGCCTCCTGGATGACTCAAAGGATGATTCTTCAGTAGCTGGAGCTGAGTCAGTATTCAAATTCCTAAGTACAATCCCTGGAAAGTGCCCTTAAACAGCTACTTCAAAGACTAGGTGGTGGTGGTAAGTGCTACATAAACAAAGAGATAATCTATTAAGTTAATATCTGCAAAGTTTCAAGTTTACTTGCTAAGCTAACAAGATATTACACTGAAATAGTTTGTAACCACTAACTGTAGTTATTAATAATTTTGTATTTAAAATAAGGAAGTGCAACTTCTTCCTTGGATTATTTTTGTACACTTAATGAATAATTCATCTTGTGTTTGCTGAAACAAGAGTTCTGTAACTTCAGTGTCTCTTTGAAAGTTAGGATTTAAAAGGTGAAATGATTTCCTCTGAGTTTTGCAAAGATGAGTGACAAAATTGAAGCAGAACTCGGGCCTGCAGGTTCTTTCCTGAGTGTGGCTTTGCTGTGTCTCCGTAGCTTAGAGTTATGGCACATGAGTTTGTTAAATGTATCCTTCAGACAGAACAGTGTTTTGCACAGCCTGATTTCTGTACCACTTCTATAAAATTCACAAGTATCGGCCCTTGTGGCGGTGAGGCTGCCGCCCCGCTCGTTGTAGCCCAGACCCCACAGCTCGGCGGCTTCGGGTCTGCCGGTGACGGGCAAGACGAAGCAAAGCCAAAGCTGCCTCTCGTGGGACACAAGGTAGCACATAGTGCTCTTCCTAAGAGCTTCTTCTCTCGCTAATGGCTAAAATGTTCCTTGCTTTCCCACCACGTAGCAGCTATTCTGCAAGCCTCATCTCAGTATTAAAAGTAGTTTCTAGTCCTTAATTAGGGAGAAGGAACAAACAGAGTGTTTAGCTTCTGTTTTCTTGATGTGAAGCTAAATGAATGAGCAACACCTTTTATTTAAATACAAGAATAACAAAAATGAACAAAGCTGTAATTAATGGTGAAATTAAGGAAAAGTGTCAAGTTTATTTCTTTGAATGTGTTTCTGGCGATTTGTTACCAAAGTGTCTGAGTGCTTTACGTGTATCTCTATCTGCTGTGCACTGCAACTAGGCTCTGCAAGCTACTGGAACCAGATGAATCTGAAAATGATCTTAGTCAGTCACGTATATCCTGTATTGCAGTTTGCTTAAGAGTAATACAGAGCTTGTGTCATCACATGTTGTGTGCGATGTGTAAAGAAGCAGTATTTGACATGTGAATGACCACTCAATGCACAATAAAAGGCAGGAGAAAAAGCTTTTCAATGAGCACAGTAGTAAATTCCTTGTAGAACACTGCATGTAGGTGGCTGGTCATAAAGCCAAAGGCCTGCTGTAGTAGTAGAAGCAATATAGAAGGGGTTTAAAATTGCAAGGTCTTAAGAGTGCATGTCCTTTCAGGGAAAGAGTCCCTATCATAAATCTTTTACAGGTAGATGAATGTGGGAGTAGTCTACATGTCACTGTTTTTTGTTCTTAATTTACTACTTTTCTCTGTATAAAGTTTTGTTATGTCAGGTTATGTCAGGTTTTGTTATGTCATATTTCAATGAGTTGAGTGGAATGCTTCAGTAAGATGATCCTAATTTGCTATATAAACTTAACGTGCAGTTAGTTTTGTGCTCTCTATATATTTATTTTAGAGCTTTATTATAAAGAAATAATTGCTCAAACTATTGAACAACAATAAATTTTTACTCAGACACACAGTTTTCTATCCATATAACCAAAACACTGAGGTAACAGGCATGTCTATAGAGTGATGAAGCTACACACAAGAGCTAGGTACTAAGTGCAACCAGGAGGTAGCTGTTAACATTAGAGTCAAAGCAAATTAAGGTTACTGAGGTTTAGTCAAAGTCAGCTGAAACGGCAATAAAATTCAGATCACTTTAAATGCCAGATATTCTTAGGCTCCTGTCAACCTTAGTCCATCTGTTATGATATTCCAAGCAGGACTTGCTTCCTGAAATAAGCTTGAATTTAAGCACATTGCGGGGGAAAAAAAAAACAAAACAAAACAGATTGGGGCAAGTTGAGAAAGAATCAGCCTCATGATGAGGCTTTTGTGCATGTTTATACCTTTTCCTCTGTTCCTGCTACTGAATGTATGTTGAACTAAATAGAAAAACCATGTTCTAATAGCAAATGGAGTTCCAGTTTCAATTTCCTCTTTTGAAAGGAAGTTTGGGTATGACTATCAAAGCTTTGGAACTTCCTGAGACCGTTTCTGCCTGATCTTCTGCTAGTCATTTGCTGATGGTTCTTGGCTGCTGCCATGAGGGTGACTCTAATTTCAAGATGAAGTCAGATGGAGGGAAATGGTTTCTTAAGAACAAACATTTATGTATTTGTGAAACTAAATAACTAAAAGTTCAAAAACTGTTAGAAACGCATGTCATACTACTAATATAATGCAATTAGGAACTTGGTTTTAGGCTGAAAACTCGCATGTCACACAGCCAATGGATTAGTCATGACACTTTGCATACATTTTTAGTGTCCTGCTTACTATACATAGTATATGTGTTCCCTGTGCAGTTTATTGCAAGACACTTGGCTAAAGGACGTAGTTGGTGATAAGGAATACTCGTGTGGAATTATTGCTGATAAGTGATGGCCTAATGCGCTTCAATAAGGCACCTGGCTCGAAGGCCAGGCCTCCTGTGCAGGAAGGATCCAGGCAGACTTTGATTCTTTTACAATTCCCTCTCCTCCTGTGCCGTGACGCTCTGGTCGGTCGCAAACCCTCGGTGGTCTGTTGCGTGGTTACTGCACAGTTTGAGTACAGACTTGAAAAACTGGTTTTATGCAGGTGGAAAGCACCGCTGTGCACAGGAAGGGCCCCGGCGCTGGGGTGGTCGCGGCCGCGTGCCGCTGAGCGCGCGTGGCGCTCCCACGAGGCGAGCCGGCCCGCCCGCCCCCGCTGCGCAAGGCTTCCGCAGCGCGCCTCCCGTGCGAAGAGTTTGTCGTGTCTGGAGCTGAAACTGAGACTCCATTTGTAGCTGCCCCGAGCGATCCCGGCGAATTCATGGGTTGCGCAGCTGTGTTATGTCGCTGTTGTCTCGCCTGCTGCAGGAGCAAGGGCAGTCACACGGTGCAGGTCCCTTCTAACCCTACGTGTGTCTTCGTAGGTCAGTGCCTTAACTATAGGTAATGGTGGTGGGATTGGGACAGCGACTGGGCATTGGCACCTCAGGGAATGACTGCATGGAGAAGTCGCCAGGCACCAAGCTATATAGTGCCCTAGGTAGGCGTGCGTGTTGCTATCCTACATGCCATAAACATGAGATCATTTATTTTACTGCCACTTACAGAGCTATATAAGTTTGTATGTTGGCAGTTTCTGGGGGCAATTTGGGTGCTCTTAATCTTCATGTTTTAGTTTATCTACCAATAGGTTATTCATGAAACTATGAACTTGCATTTACCAAAAGAAAAAGCAAAAGGTTTAAAATCCAGGCAGCTCGAGAGACCTTTTGCCGAAGGTACAGGGTGTGCTGTGCACCACTTGACCTGGAGTAACACCTGGGTGACAGGCTGCTGCCAAGAGATAATCTGTAATTGCAAGTCACTCGGGATGTTCCTCTGTCCTTACATGGCTAACATGGGCTGTTAATTACTGTTAATCTTTTCTGTTTTTAAACATAACCTGTTCTGCTTGGCACAGAATATTAGCTAACAGTGATTTTGCCCACTTCCCTTTCTCTATAGAAAAGAACTTCTAACACGGCAGCAGCCTGGGGAAGCGGGGGATGCCATCCTCCTTGTAATATCGCTAAACATGGGTTTGGGGTGTTTTTTAAGGTGTATCAAAGCTATGAGACTCATTTTTCATTTATTTCCTGAATTTTAAGCTGTTTTTGGCCCTGGCTGAATTTTTTTGCTAAGTTAAGTGCTAAAACTTTGATTAAAACAGTTTTGTAATTTGATATCTTACTAAAAACATCAGTTGTCTTAATTCTGATAAAGCACTAATTGCTTGCAAGGCTAAATTATTTTTATAACTTCTTTCCAGTCTTAGCAGGCCAGTCAGCAAACTTTTAAGTATTTTTCTTAGGACCTTGATTTACATAAATTTTAGTTTTAGTTTAAATTTTAGTATAATAAAAGTCAATATAAAGAAGTGAAGGATTATGAGGGCCTCAGCTAGGGTTGTGCTCTGCTGTTGTTGTGTGCGCGGTGTTTTCGTACTGACGCTCTTGCTCTGTTTTTGTACTTCAGTGTTGCTTGCGGTAAAGCTGCGAGTGTCTCATTTCTGAACAGGAACTAGCTGCAGGGCCTTTGAAGAGAGGTGCTCCTGAAATGAACATCCATTTCTATGGTGAGCTTTCTGCTCTATTTTTGGGGAGTGCGTGTGCTGTGTGCTTGACTTCTGGATCTTCCTTTCCTATGTGATGGGCTTCCCCATGTGGTCTGGGCTCAAGGCTGCATCTCCCACTGGATCTTCCCCATCCTTCGCCTGGCCTCCTGCTGCCACCTTCTGCAGAACCGTGAAAAGAAGGGCAAGCAGGGAAGGCCATTTAGGTGGTTGCAGGGCACGGAGCAAAGTGTGGATCTGTGTGTGGGTGACGGGAGGGTCGGAGCTCTGCTGATGCTGCGTGGAGCGGAGCCCCGCGGTCACAGGGCTCCACCAGGTGCCCCAAGCTGCCTTTACGGTGCCAGGAAACATCAGTTACAGGTACACAGAGCAGTACTTGCTCGAGAGCAAAGTGCTGATTTACTTTCTATTTAAATGATAGGTTTGCTCATGTGTTGTTTTGTGCAAATGCTTCCATGCTTCAGCTCAGCCAAGAGAGAAAACTTAGAAGGAAAATCATAAGCAACCAACATTTAAAAGAGTTGTTGCATTAGTTTTTATATTTGCTACTGTGAATCTGTAGCATCTGTAATTGTTAGTCTTTATTTACTCTGAGACACTTAAATTCTTGCTTTATGTTCAGACTAAAGATCTGCTGCTAACCATGATGATGATAATACAAATATCCAGTATTCCCAGTACATCTGAAATCTCTTTTGTACTTGGAGTGGCTGATTGCAGCTTTGCTTTTAATTTTTTTACATATGTTGTGTGCCATCCTATTTGAGAATTCAGGATTTCATAAAGCAGCATTTTGGGTGAAGAGCTCTATGACTGTCAGTTCATATGTTCAGTGTTCCTCACTATTGTCTAAAGATAAAAACTTGAATTAACAATTTGCTTAGTTCCTGCTTTGCTGATGCTGTACATTTTGTTTTTCAGTGGGCGGTCTTTTGTTTTACCCTTCTCATTTTTAAAATATCACTTTACTATTAGCACTTTGCCTCTAGATCTGTCTTTATTTTTTTTTTAGCCTCCATCTAAAGGTGACAATTTTGGATGAAAGACAGCCATGTTCTATGCTCGTCTCTGAACATATTGGAGCAGTTGTGTTTTTCTTGCAAAAAATACTGGAGCAAATACAGGGTTTTGAAATTCAAGCGTTTTGACAGTTTCCTTGTGTTCAGTTTCATCGTTTATTGTCTGTTTCTTGTGATTGAATACACTGATATGGATAACTCATAGAGGCAGTGAGGAAATTATCAGTGTAGTCGAGTATACATTTGTCTGCCTCAGTACACGGACTGGTAACTACTTAGTCCTTTAAAGGAGCTGACTAGAATTTTAACAAAAATACATGCCAGACACTGTCATTTGTGTTTGGTTCTCTCCCTTCCTCATTTCTGACTTCTCGTGTTCTCTGCATGCATAGGCTTCAAATGGTGATGAAGTAGCTAAAGTCTGGGAGCAGACTTTACAGTTTAAATAAATGGTTCAGCATTTTTATGTCTGTAATGTGTAGAGTAGCTAAAAATGCAGCCGTGCGGGTTCCGCGCGCGGTCGGGGTTGCTGGAGGGTTGCGCGTGGTTTGTGCTTCGTGGCCGCAAGCTGCGACTCGTGCTCCGAGCACAAAGTGAGGGGCTGGTGGCACGCGGAGTGCACCGAGCGTCCTAGCCCGCGTCGCCGCGTTGGGCTCTTCTGCTGCTTTGCCTTGAAGTTTTGCCCTCGAGACCCATTTCTTTCTAAGTATTGCTGTATTTTTAATAAAGCTTTGCTGAAGATAGTTAAATGACTTGATTTAAAAAGGACAGAAATGCTTAAGAGAAATTCTAGTGTTGAAGTCACTTTTGGATTTGAAACTGTTTGAAGAGTGTGTTACTTTAGGAATGTAATAAAGGTTTGCAATTTTTTTTTTTTTCCCCTCATTGGGAGCTTTTGTGTCCTTTCCGACTGGAGTTCAAATGCAAAAATATTTGAATGTGAGATTTGCTTAGGGGAGGAGTGTAAGGTATATGAAATAAGTGCTATAAACTTCCTATTGGTGGCAAAATGGTTGATAATTTTCAGTCTGTGCGTATGCAAAGCTCCATTTTGACAGAAAGCATGAGCTATACCTTTTAAATGCTTCCTTTGCCTTGAAATTTCTTCAGTTAAAGAAGCAACCCCCACTCCCCATCTTTACCTGTGCTAGAATACAGTTGCTTTTGGCAAACATCCTGCCAGGCAACAGTTGTAGAAGTAAGGAATGGTTAGAAGTAAAGATATATATTTTTTTTTTTCTCCCCCACATGAAGTGACTATTTTGTGAGGCGGCAGACTTGAGGAAGTGCGATGAGGTGGGGGAAACTCAAAGCTGGCAGCTGAAGGATGTGAATAGTTCGCAAGACAGATTTTCTTTTTTTTTTTTTTTTTTTTTTTTTTTTTTTTTTCTTTCTTTCTTTCTTTTTGCAGAGTGTTGAAAGCAATAAGAGGATCTGAGGCTGTATTTACTCATATTGGAAGCTCCTAGACAGAAGTGGAAAGTGTTCTGGACATTAGCAGTAATTTGGCTGCTGGAATTTGTCCAAAGTAGTAGCAATATGGTCTTGCTCTTTCTGAAAAATAAAACAGCAGTTCTTTTTTTAATAAACATAAGTCAGCTTGGATCTTGCTGTAGAGCCTGTGTGAAAGTCATCACTTCTAATAGCGCGGAGCCTGGGGAGCAGGGCAGGGCATCGATTGGCTCTGCGCTGGCTCAAGGGAAGGCAGCTCCTGCCAAAATCATTGACACTGCTCAGCTGGAGGAGTGATGCAATTAGGGCCGCCGCGCTGGCCTGGGAGAGCATCCTGGAGCATCCTGCTCCTTGGCAGCGCCGCTTCCCGGGGCGATGGGCCAAGCTGTCTGGCCACGCGAGCCTGCCCTGCTCGCGGGTGCTTGTCCCTCTTTGCTGCTTAAATTCTTGAACGTTTCCCTGAAGTTACGGGCCGGTTGTATCTCAGCTGTTGAAGACTTTTGTCAGGTGTTAGGGTAGGGATTTTGCAGCCTACTTGCTTAGCAAGTAGTTGTGTTGAGGCTTCTTCTGCACGCTGCCTGCAGCCGCGAGGGCTCCCCGCTCCGACAGGATTCCCGACCTGCCTGCAGACAAGGTCCCTGAACCTGTGTCTGCCGTAGGAAGAAAAATGAAAGCCAAGAAACACAGTGCGGTTATTTTTAAATTGACACGGCTTCGCGTGGGCCCGGAGCAGGCGCACGCAGACCCTGCAGCGTCGTCGCGCGGTAGGAGCAGCTGCGGGGAGGAAGAGCAAGAGAGAGAAACCCTTAGAGCAGCAGTTCCCGCAGCAGCCCTGGAGCAGAGCTGCAGCCGGGGCCCCGGCGCCGGGGCTGGCGCGGGCAGCACAAACTTCCTGTCTGCTAGTCTGCTCGCTTGGCGAATTTAAACTGCAGGGCTTGTTTCTCGATGTATGAACAAATGTGCGTTCGCCAGGTCGATGTTTCTATTTGAATCCATCCCTAGCGGGGGCATCTCCCTCTTCCCTAGCAGATTGTTTTCCCTTTCTGCCAGGACTCGTTTGCTTGAGCAGCAGGTTGTATTTTAGGAATAGGGAAGTGATGCTAATGCTCCAGGTGCTGCCCTGAAACATCTCTAGAGCAGCAGTGTTCACGTCGCAGAAGTGCAGGAGAGTTTCATCTACCGCTCTGTTTCGCTATCTGTTCCTTGCTAAGATAAACTGAGCCAACTGCTACTGAAAAGACAAGCTTTATTTTTCAGGACATCAGAAACCTAAAGGAAAGTTTATTTTTTCCCCCACCCCTCCTGTGCCTGAGCCGACAGCGCTGATTCCCAATGTGCTTTTTGCAGCCACTGTAGCTATTGGTGGGAGATGAATGACTGACGTTCTGCTGTCCTTAACAGGCATTTTATTGAATTATATGTTTAATTTTGAGCATAATCTAATCCAATAATTTAAGCATTATTTGATAATGAAAGCCTGTCACTGTGTTTCCTGCCATGGCTGAACAGGCATTTTCCTCTAGGGATTATTTTCAATTTCTAAAACTATTGGAGATTGAAGTCCAGCAAAAAATTCAAGTGTCAACAGAGGTGCTTGCTGTAATATATTTCTGCATCCAAAATGATTTGTGCGTAACAGTGATCGCTTTGGACTTCTGTCTTTCTGAAAATTCATGGTGAATAATCTTCATTTTGTTAGCATGTCTGTGGGTGGATGACTATAATAGTTCAGTTCCTTTGGGAGAAAAAAAGGGACATACGCGCTCCAAACCAGCCAGGAAATGTATGGGAGAGCTGGAATTTAGAAAACAAATTTTGATTTCTTTGCTTTAGCTGCGGTGATCTTCCTTTGCATGCGTAAGCTAAGAGCTTTGCGAGCGTTCGAGAGCTCGTATGTGCACAGATGGGAAAGCCTGGAGTACGCGGGAAAATTTCTCTGGAATTTATTATGCTTTAACCACAGGATGTGGTTGTTAAAATTATGCCTTGGCTTTTTGGCACTATCTGGGTTTCAGGCCTCGTCATAAGTCACTTTACTGAGGGACTTCAGTGAAAGTTAGAATTTGGGCATTTGGCAGAGCCCCTTTTTCTCCCTGTAACTGCTTTATTTCTCTCTGTGATCTGCTCAGAACGTGGAGGGATTGAATCATGGTTTATCTTTTAGGAAACCACGAGTTGGTCAGACCCTTGGCCTGCTGCTTATCGCCCTTATCAGTCAGAGTTTTGTTAATGTATAGTGTTCATGAGAGCCTGCTATCTCTCCCTGCTCCCTCAACATAAAAAGATAAACTCATGGGTTTTATGGAAATTAGTTGTATTTATTAGTGGGCTTTATGGAAATTAGTTCTATTGCTTAATTACCTTTTGCTGCAAAGTTGCTGCCTTTTTCAGTGGCTATTTCTGACTATTTCCTAGATTGTCATTTCTGATTTTTTTTTTTTTGATCATTCTTTTTTTAACCTCCTTAAGACATTGGGTCTATTTATGAGTGAATAGTTCAAGCCCGCTTGAATATTGCATCGTTTTGGCTTATTTTCTTTCTTTTGCTTCATCCTGCATGCTTTCAACTGCACAGTGCTTTTCATTCAAGCTGTTTGGGGTGTACGTCTATTTAGTATCTAGAGCAGTGAAGCCCTGCCACTACCAACCCTGTTAAGATGCAACTGTCAAAAACCACGAGTACCAATATGTGGAGAGAGCCTTTAGAGGGGATGTTTCTGTTGTTGCATTTACTTTTTTTAAATAGTGTCCAATTTTAGATGTGAAATAGGTTAGGTATAAACTGTTTACTAAGGTTTTAATTAAATTTTTGTATCAGATAAAAAAAAAAAAAAGAATAAAAAAAGGAAAAAACCTACTACTCAGTGAAATTTAAAACCGCTCCAGCAGGACTGCCTGAACGTAAACCTGTGAGCACAGAAAGGCCTGGGAGAGCTGCCTGGCTGTGCTCTGGGTCGGTGGGTGTTTCATCTCAGGCGTCCCATGTTCAGGAAGCAGATATTAAATATTACCCCGGGAGACCAGAAATCAATCTTTGTCTAAAAGTCCAGCTTTCCAGGTGTCTGCAAAGGAGGATTTAGTGTCCTGTGGCTTTAGAAATACCCTGGCAGCTAAAGGAATTGAGGGCTGCTCAAGGGTTGTAGTGGGTGCAGTCAGGTTGCTGAGTTGAAACGTAACACAATATTTTAATAATCCACAATACTTAATAAAAATATTTTGTTCAATTAATATTATTGTAATAAAATGCATTTCTTTAAAGTTGCAATAACAATACTTCCAAGTCTGTTCCTGATGAACGTTATGCCATTCTTTTGCCCAAAAGGTCATGAAGTGAATGTTGGCATTTCAGTTCAGACTGCTTGTTAATAGAACGGTTCAAAAATGATACAAGAGTTTAAAAATTTTCTCCTTTTTGGTGTAAATGTGACTCATTTGAACAAAATGAAGTTATGCCTACAGTTATGTAGGTACAGGATGAGCATTCCGATTAAGGCTCCAGCAGGTTTGGTGTTGCTGTTAGGAAGCCTCCTACCAGAGCGAACCCTTGAGACTTGTGACCGCATTGTGCTTGGAAGTTAATAAATAAACTACGTGGATAACCAGAAAGCCATGGCAAAGTGAGATGTTTCTTCATATAAGTTTGTGGAGCTACCCACTGAAATAGTCAGGATGCCTTGTATTTGTGAACACTTTTTTAAAAAAAATCATAGCTGTTATCATTAATGAATTATGCTGATACTTAAAAAATTAAGCTTTATACCTCTTAAATGAATCTAAAGAAAAAAAAAAGAGAAATTTTGCTGTTTGAAACAGAAAAGTCAAACAAAACTGATGTATTGTTAACTCCTGTATAATTTCCATGAACACAACCAAATCTGAATTTCCAGTTCACTAATATGCTAGTGAAAGATCAGGAATAAGATACGCTGAATAAAACCATGAGGAAACAAATTTTTTGGAAATCTGTTTTGCATTAAACAAGTATTGCAGGTGTGGAATTATGATAGATCTGTAATTTCACAACAAAAATAATCTATCCTTCAGCTTGGAGTTTCTCTTTTAGGTCAGATTTACTATTTTTGAGTATTCATAAAATTAACTGAACTAATCTGTCTTATTTTTTCCCTTTTATTTCCAAGCACAAAGCAAAGGAAAATCCTGAAATAAATAAATAAAGCAATAGGTAAGGTGCTACTAAAGAGCAAAGAAAAAAAAGATTTTTATATTGCACCTTGGCCAGTGCCTCCCCCCCCCTTCCTGATTTTACATTTTACCTTGATAGAAATTGGCTACTTTAAAAAAAAGAAAAAAAAAAAAAAAAAAAAAAAAAAAAAANAGTCTTCTCAGATTTGAACTTATAAATTCTGAACACAGACAAATTCATTTTAAGGGCTGTAGTGTGGGGACTGCTACTCAAACATCCAAAACACTGCAGAGGTTCTACAGAGCATGACACTACCGAGCTTGTGTCTGTGCATGTGCTGGGCAGTCTAACTGCTTAACAGAAACAAAAGGGAAAGTGTCAGAACAACCCGCACTTCAGAGTCACTCGATGTATTAGGCAGAACCGCCACTTCTCTAACATACACAGTAAAACAAGACAAGCATGTATTTTAAGTGACAATGGTGCACACGCGCGCGCGCACACAAATTTAAAGAAAATGCTCTGTTGTTGATAGTGACTGACAGTTTTATGGAACCTCAATAGTGACTGTCTAGAGTGTTTCGTGGAACTAGTATTGCTTTCTTCCAGCTCAACTGTGCCACACGCACTGCGCAGCCTCAGAATGCAGTAAATAAGTTCCAGGGAATACAGACGGCTTCAGAAAGCTAACAAAGCAAATGCAACATCTGAATAACGTTGCAGATTCACCACACCCTTCTCCTGATCTACACTGGGAAGGCAATCCACCCATACGTCTCTTTCATTGGTCTAAAGCAGGGAGAGATTATGGCCTTCATCATTAAGTTTCTGCTGGAAGTAGGTGACAACAGCAAGGAGCCTAAGGGAAGGGTGCAAGGGCTGTGAAAGGGAGAAGTCACCAAAGGAACACACGGCCCTCTGGAGATTTGCAGTCAAACACATAGCAACATAAAACAGCATCGCATTCTCTGTAAACGTCCTCTTTTTCCAAGAGTATGCACCAATAGAAAGGATTTGGTATTAGGAGAAAAACAGTGAGTTTGGTTGGCAGGAAAGCTCACCATCACTTCCTTTCCAGAGCAAAAACAGAGGCATTCAAGCATTCAATCTAGCTTTACCACAAAAGGCACTTTAAAGCAAAGAGGAAGAGCTTCTCATATGAAAAACACCTCAATCTTGAACATGGCTAACTGTGAACTCACATAGATTTTTAGATATTTAGTATTGCTTCTGTGACAGAAAACTAAAATTGAGTATGAGTGTCACTCATTCTGTATTATTTATGCCACTTATGTTTCTGTCAGGGCATAAAAATCCCTCTCTTCTATAATACTTAACTGTTCTTGAATATACCGGCTTTAGATTCTTCTTTTAAATTGATCTTTTCATAGTTCATATTTGAGAGTGCTGTTTTTGCTTTATTTTTTAATACAGGATTTCCTCTCTGAGCAGAGAAGACATATATAATATATTGAGACCAGAGGAGATTTGAAGTCTTGTTAAGAATATTTGGCTACTTTAAAAAAAAAAAAAAAAAAAAAAAAAAAACGCAAAAAATGAAATAGAGCAGTGCTGCAGGTGCAGCATTGATCCACTAGCTCAATATTGCATGAATAACAACTTGGTAAGTGTGAAAAGCAACTGCTGTTAGAGCAGCAAGGTGCAGTGCTCGTAATATAACTGGTTAAATATTCTTCAGCCAGAATGAAAATGGCTTGCAAAACTTGCTAGGGAAATAGGCGCCTGTGGTTAGTGTTGAATGCAGAGAGATTTGTCTGTCTTGCAGATCAGAAATTGGCTGGAAGTCCTTAGTCTGTGTGTCACTTTACTTCCTCAAACTTGTGGCTTATCAGGAGATACATGAAGCTGCTCTCAGTTTCTCTTAAACAATTTAGTTACAAATATATAGGTAATCTTATTTTATTTTTACTCTTTATGTTTTGCTGACCTGAAGTGCTTCCTATCTTGGTTTAATGTGTGTATGCTGTAAAGTATAGTGTCTTTAGTATACATCCTGTAGAGGCTTTTGGGTGAGCAGCTTAAAAACATTTGTGTGCAAGACTGATGGCAGATGGGTAGAGACCCTTGCTAAAAATGTTTTCAAGCATATCTTAAAAGTTATAATAATGAAGTGAGATGAATTTTTGTAAATTTGACAGTTTCCAATGTAATCCTTCTAAGGCCAACTTGTTGTGTTACAAGTACAAATTACCAAAATTCAAACTCTTCAGAAACACTGAAAACAGTCACGTGTGGTCTTGTAGATCCTCTGTAAAGTCTCTGGAGTGTTGTGTTGTTTCTGTCATGATTTAAAACATTCTCATAGCGTGTTTTTCTACAGAGCTTTAGGAGTTCTCTGGGACAACCTTAATGTTTAGGTGTCCTCCTTGCTTTTCCAACTGAATACCTCGGAACAAGTATGCAGCATTGGTCTCTGGTCAGCACTAACCCATTTCAAAGGAACAGGGCCATCTGCTTGCCCACTAACCAAGATGTTGCTGCTAATTGAAAAAAGAGAGTTCAAGGACTCAGTCATTTTCCTCCAAAGAGCAAATCGGTGCTATGTAACGTAATTTTGAGAAGTCTCTTAAACAAAACGTGCAGATTTCGTGCAGATACGTTGCTGCCACAGAAGTTCTGTTTTAGTCTCTGGCTTCTCGTATTTGGTTGCCGTTGCTGTGATGTACCCCGAAAAAGGGGAACGGGGACCTTGGGTGTATTTCTACCCAAAATAGGAAGTATCGCTGCTGGCCTACAGGCCCTGCAGTACTGGGTACAGTTCCAGCTGTCTGTTTTCAAGGAACATTTAGAATAAATTAGCAAGATGATGGGAGAAAAGAGGTACCTATTTTATAAGTGAAGATTACAGCAGTTTTTTTATTCTAGCAGAACTTTACCAGAAAAAGTAAAGCTCAGGTATATATGAAATCTTTTGCAATAAAATTCTCCTCCATCTGCCTTTCAGCTCCCAAGGTGGGTGACGTAGACCTCACGAGCCTTGGGGTGGGCAGCAGGTAGGGTGCTGATGGGTTCCCATCTGCACGTAACTGACAGCTGGTGACACGTTTCCTGCAAGCGCCTGGCGTCCCGCGCTGGGGCTCCCGGCCGGGCCGCTGCTCTCGCTTCCTGCCGTGCAGGGCGCGCGTGGCGGTGCCGGGGCCATCGTGCCTCCTGCTGGTGTCACGCGCTCTGCTGAGCTTTCCAGCAGCTCTGGCGTCTGTGACACCTGCGAACGTGAAGAAGTAGCGAGGGAGGAGGATGAAAGCCACGAGCTCTTGGGTACCCTGTGGGTTCCTCCGGCAGAGGGCTGGTGTGCTGCATTCGAGGACGATAATCCATGTCTTCTGCTCGCTTAGCTGCCAGGAGATGCAGTGTTCAGTTCATGTGCCTTTCTGCCCTGCCATACACAGGCCTTCACCCAAAGCTGCAAGGTATAGGGAGCACTTATTTTTGAGTGGTTGTCACATTTGCGGATCTGTGTTCTGAAATGTCAAACTATATATTCTTTTAATTTTACACTTCTTTGAATCATGCATTGTTTATGCAAGTTTTTTTTTTTTTTTTTTGATTTTTACATTGCTTGTGTTGGATCTGGTGTCTAATAAAATGTATTAAAAAACTTACGACTTTCATTATCAAGATTGCTGTGCAAGTTAGTAAAAATATTATTCTCCCATTTTTCTCAGGACTTATTTCCTGTCATACAGTCCCATAAAAATATTGAGATCAGTACACTAAGAAAGATGCCTCTCATCAGGTTTCAACCTTTAACTCAGACTTTTCTGTCTTTCTTTGTGCCTCATTCATTCTGCAGATTGCCACAGTACAGTTAAAAGAGTTTTTAAAAATTCTATTGATTGTCTGAGTAGAGGGTTTATAATGTATGAAGAGAGACAGTTAAGTAGGGTTTTTTTCCTTGAACTACCAGGGGAAAAAATAGAAACACCATTAACGTCTACAGTGGTCGTGAGAGTAACGACGCCCTGTCTTGTTGCAGGTCGGCGTGTGTGCGGTCCCCGAGACGTGGCGTGGAGGATCGTCCCTGACGGGCTGTGCAGCGTGCGGTTCCACGTGGCCAAGATCACGGGGCAGAAACTCTTCTGGTGCTGCTGAATCCCAGGTGCCGGTGACGGTGAGCGAGTGTCCAGGCTCCTCGCCGCTCGTGTGCGGGCCGCTGAGGTCCAGGAGACGCGACGGGTGCCACTCCCAACCTTATTGAAGTGTGTGTTGTTATGCAGTATGGCTGAAAATACAAAATGATAGATGTTTGCATCTAACTGCCACTGATTTTATTTTTGATTGTGTATGGGATCTTTATTAAACCCACTGTTTAGGATTTTTTTTAGATAACATGCTCATTTGATTTCTCTGGTGCCCTGAAATAGGGTATGACCGCAGAGACAGCACTTCCCGTTAGAAACGTAGGTACATTTCTTTAATGGTATTTTAATACTTAACCACAAAGGGAGAGGAACTTCTTTCTTAGGAGTGTGTAGTTTTAGTTTTGTTTTTGACTGTGAAGTGCGGATGTTGTGGTATAAGAAATATTTCATGATTGTCTTTTTCAAGATTGGGGAAGACTAAAATTCTCCTTCAATAAATAGTATGTCGCAATAAGATTTTAAAAACATGTACTCAATGGGATGACTAGTGCTTCCAGAATAAATTAAATCCCAGGTGATTGGATTTGATCTCTTTGACTCCTCCAGCTTGTTTCATAAATGATATGAAGACTTTGATCTCTGAAACGTAGAGGGCATTTTGTATCTTCACTGAACTCTTTGTGCTGTAGTAGCAGCCCACGTTTCCATTGTTCCAGGTGATGCACAGTTATGTTTCCATTGCCCATCTGTTGGCCTTGGGCTGAGTTCTTTTTTTCCCAGAATGAAATTGCCTGTGAGTCTGACTCGGGAGGAATATGAAACCAAAGAATGGGGCAGATGTTATGATCCTGTTGAATATGCAGAAATTCAAATGGCAAGAACATTTTTTGCCTTTGGCAGCAGACACAGGAAACTTTGTTCTTGCATTGCTGTTTACTGTTCCATTTTGCTTATGCTGTTTGTTAAGAGTTTGTTAACTGTTAAAAAACAGTTCACTCTGTAATAGCATCGGATATCAGAGCACGGCTGGGATATGGTGCTGATTTATGCTTTGAGTAGCCTTACGGGTCAGTTGCCTGCTGTTCAGTGTGGGATTTTCAGTGTACATATCTATGTCGGTTCGACTGAAAAGCCCTAAGCAACCAAAGCTGTTGCCAGGGTCACTGCATTGGTTATTTCACCTCTGCAGATGTCTTTCTACAATTTCTCCACTGTGGAAGTGAGTATGTAGAAGAGAGGGGATCTTGTCTTTGAGCCTGGTACCTGTTTACTGTTTCTTGTTGGGCTGAAGCTGAATAGCCATTGATTCCTAATCTCTGTCAGGACAAGTTTTATCTTCTTCCCACCCATAGCTTGCCCCTTATCCTTCCATGGTGTGATTGAGGCTGGGCTGTGCCAATACTCTGTTTACCCAGGAGGAGGAAAATACACATTTCCATGGGAAACTGCAACACTTCCCCTAAATAAGTAAAGAGAAGTGGAGGGGAAAGAGAGGAATGGGTGATGCCCATTACAGCCCTGCTCATAGCTGTTTCTAACATCTTTGGTGAATCTAGCTGCAGTTGGGTGAGTCAAGTGACTTTCTTGCTCTCTGATCTGTCACATCAGCAGACTGCGCTTCCTGATTGCTGCAGCGAGAGGGAAAAGCTGAGGTGCATTAAAACACTGCTATGCAAACAAGCACAGAGATTGAATTCTAAGTATAATTAGGTGATTATGCTGTGCTTGAGAAGGTTCTTGTTGGCCTCAGCATTTTGTTGTTTGCCAGGTGCTTATAATTCTGTATCTGAGTAATATATGAAAAAATCTTTGTGAGCTTGAATATTACTGGAAGTGATTTTTCTTATGGCTAATTCCAACGTAGACTTAATATTAGCTAGTGTAATAAATTTCTTAAAAATAAATCCATCTTCTGAAAACATTAGGAAGCTTGCGTTTTCCAAAAATCAAATGAGTGTTTTAATAAAGATTGTTGAGGCTTTCTCTCCTTCCCTCCCTTCATCCTTACTCCTGTCTCATCTGGAAACACTATTTTCTCTCCATGTTGTTTCTTTCTTTTTGTTTTTTTTTCAGTGTACGTATAGCTTTCTAGTGTTTTCTTTACTCTTAGTAAGAACTTTAGAAGTGTTCAGTTTTTTTATACAGTTAAGTTGAAGTTATACAATGAAAAGCTGTCCCAACTTCTGAGGACACTCTGTTCAGAGATAGTAATTTTAAATAGGTCACTGAAAACTTAAAGAATAAGTGGGATATTGATTTGTGTAGTGGTAAGTTCAATTATAAACCAGCGAAAGTCAGGAAATCCATCTGTAAGATGCAACAGGGTGCCTGGGAGTGGTGAAATTATCATGCAGTTCGGGCTTGGGAAGGCGCAGGGCGCAGCCGAGTCGCTTACTGATCTGCTGGGTCATTTTACACCCTGGAAATTGCTGCTTAGGAAAATCAGTATTAGGAAAGGACAGCTTCTTTTCCTGCTGAGATAGAAGCAGGAGTTAATTATAAGGCTTGGTTGCTTTCTTGGTTGAGCTGTGGTGTGTGTGTGTGTGTACAATAAACTCCTTGAGAGCTGTGATAAACCCCCCTGTCTGATCTGCCAGTCCGGTTACGTAGCTTCTCCTTTCTCCTTCAGCAGCCAGTTTGTGAGCTGGGCTGAAGTTACAAATCTTGACTGTGGTTTGCTGGGCCACGTGTGCAACGCTCACCGTGTCCCACCTGCATCAGTAGCCTAGAGGCTTCTCACTGTGGCTGGTTACTCGGCATCCTCAGAGCACATCTCGCAATAATGCTGGTACTCAGCCCTGGGGAGGCCACATCTGGAGTACTGTGTCCAATTCTGGGCTCCCCAGTACAAGAGGGATGTGGAACTGCTGGAGAGAGTCCAGCGCAGGGCTACGAGGATGATGAGGGGCCTGGAACATCTGCCCTATGAGGAGAGGCTGAGAGAGCTGGGCCTGTTCAGCCCGGAGAAGAGAAGGCTGAGAGGAGACCTGATCAGTGTCTAAAAGGACCTCAAGGGAGGCAGTGAGGAGGATGGGGCGGCCTCTTCTCAGTGGTGGCTGCTGATAGGACTAGAGGAAACAGCCACAAATTGAAGCACCAAAAGTTCCACAGGAACTTAAGGAAAAATTTCCTAACAGTGAGGGTGACAGAGCACTGGCACAGGCTGCCCAGGGAGGTTGTGGAGTCTCCTTCTCTGGAGATCTTCCAAACCCGCTTGGACGCAGTCCTGAGCCACCTGCTGTAGGTGACCCTGCGTGTGCAGGGGGGTTGGACTAGATGATCTCTAGAGGTCCCTTCCAACCTTAAGCATTCTGTGATTCTATGATTCTTTGATCTAAAACAGGCAAAAAAAAGGTCCAGTGTAGAAGTGAACTAATGATACTGTTTTTCTGGGCTTTGGAGAGATGTGATGCGCCGGCTTAGGGGCTCCCTGCTCCCGTATTTGCAGCAGACGCTTCCTTCCTGCGTGTTGGGCCAGCTCTGGGGCTCATCGTGCACGTCTGTGAAGTGTCAGGCTCCGCTGCCCCCACAAAAAGGGGCCCACCCAGAAGCATGCCCCTATTTCCATGAGCTGGTGAGCTTGGGTGCGGAGCTGAGCACTGGGGCGGCCCCAGAGGGCAATGGGAGAGAGGAGACCCAGCAGCTCACGGTGCCCCCGGCGGGTGCCCTGGCTCTGGCCCAGGCGAAACCACCCTGTCCGCTTCACGTCTCCTGCTGCTGCCAGTGACTGGGGAAGCTGCTCCCAGATCATCCGCTGCACAGCCTGAGAGAGAGCATCTTTTGGAACAAGTGCTATGAGAGGAAACAATCTATCGAAATAAGAAGCTGAGCAGAAAAAGCCAAGTGTGAGGGCTTGCTTTGCAGAGTGTTTATCACCGTCACTGCTGTGGTTTGCAAAGTTTAGGTGCATAATCTAAGTTAAGTCCTATTTAACTCCATGCCTTACTTCATTAGTAGTGGTTGTCTTGGCTGCCTCCTGAATGTTTTTCAAATGATTTTTTTTTTTTTCTGGTGTTTTGGTATTTATTTTCTCCCTCAAAAAGTAAATATAAGTAAGATTTCTTTGTTTTTCAGACAAGCTCTCCACAAATTAGATGTAACTAAGGAAGGTGAAATGTCACATGAGAAACTTCAAACTGTAAAGAAGTTTTGGCTTTGTGAAGAAACTTACATACAAGTAAGGTTTACTGCTGATACCAGATACATCATCAAAAATGCATCTGTTCTACATCTAGTCCTTCTATAGGAATAGAAAAAAATACTGCAGGCTAGCGTTGAAAACTAGTTCTAAAAGGAAGAAGTGTTGTCTTTAACACAAGTGGTATTTCCTGTGGTCACTGCATGTACATTTTGGGTGGCTATCATTCATTTCCTAGGCAGTTAGCTGTGCACTCCAATTGACTGGAGATTATTTTTTTGCCCGAGATGCATAATTCATGTACTCATACTCCTTGTTCAGTTACTCTGATGCTTACAGAGAGTGGTTCTGTTAATATCTGCTAATGGGTGATCATGGTCAGTAATAAGGCTAGTTGTGGAAGCTGCTGGAGTCGTTTTGGAAGCCCTGTTGACGTCCGTGTGAACCAAGATGGAGTGGAAACCAAAGCTGTACCCTGCTCTGCACGGCCGAGGACTTCAGGAGGGACAAACTGGTTCTGCTTGCTTGTGTGCTGCGGCTGCTCAGGGGAACAAAGCAAGATATCTTGTTTTGCTTGGGTTTTGTTACTGGGTTTGTTTTAATATTTCATCACTGAGCCTGCTTTTTAAGCAAGCAGCTTTCAGTGAGCAAGGCCAAGTGCTCGGCAAACACGCGGCAAGCTGGGAAAGCAGCTGCGTGAGGAGCTCTGCAGGCAGCGGGTGCCTCTGTGGCTTCTGAAGAAGGAGCAGAGGGGCAGCAAACCCGCGTGCCCCTCAGCGAGGCACAAGGCGAGCGGAGCTGCGGGATGGGTCAGGGCTGTGGATATGGGGGCTTTGGTGCCACCTCCTTGGTGCTATCCGGCAGATGGAGAGGAGACTGCACGGCTTCCTCGAGCTGCCCTGCGGTTTCAGGCCCAGCTAGCACCCAAATTGTTTGTGCTCTCTTAGTACAGGGAATAAAGACAGGCTGTGTCCCAAGAGCTACTTTGATATTATGAGCGTGATTTTGCTTGCAGATGGACCATCGTTCTTTCAGTAGCTCCACTTCATGTTGTCCAGAGGGGAAAAGGCAATTTGGAGCCATAGCTCAAGAGAAAAGGCCCTGTGATAAGTAGCACTGGACTGTGCTCCAGGGAGGCTTTCAATGTTCTCCCTGCTCATCTCCCTTTCCCCTTATGCTGATCCTTTTAAACAGCTCCTCAGGAAGGGGGTCCTGAAGTATCCCCAAAGAGCAGTGCAGCCCATGGGTGCTATTAATATTTCAAGGTAGTAGAAAAATTAGCAAGAAGTTTTTTTCCTCGTCATTCAGTGCTTGTTTCAGCTGTGTAGATTGGATTATATATGTGTAGGGCTTAATAAATCACTAGGTGGCAAAAATAACCTCCGTGTCCCAAAAGTTTATTGCACAGAGGGTCACCTGATCAGAGGAAATCTGAGGTACCAACAAACCTAGTTGCATGATTGCCAGCTATTGGAATGGAAAATACAGTGCTGATGCACCTTGCAAAGTAGAAATAGCTTGTTTTATAGAAAAACTTTTTTTTTTTCCCCAAATTTGGTAAATGTGTTAGCATTATGCATAAATACGCAGAGATCTGTAGCGTGGGTGAGTGCTGCAGCAGGTGGTCGCGCGTGGTTGCCACGTGGCTGGAGCAGAAAGCGAGGACCAGCCTCCCGTTCTGGAGACGTGCGAGTGGGGTTGTCACCCCATCGTGGACGGCTCGTGTGCACCAGCCTTCCTGCCTTGCCGCGCGCAGGAGGTGGTCTGTGCCATCCATGTTCCCAGAGTAGTTTTTCCAGCGAAGGCACTTGCTTTTTCAGTATTTACTTATCTTGAGCAAATTGCAAGAGAAAGAGGCTTCTCCGATTTTGTAACATGACTTGTTAGTGTAGCCCGGGCTATCGTGTTTCAGTGAGTTTTCTGTAAAGCGCTCGGTCTCTGTAGGCTCTGTGATACAGTCAAGTCTATTCTGCACTGTTGAGTGCAGGCCAACTCTTAAGAAAGTGCTGTGTTAAGAAAGTGCTGTGTATTGACACAAAGTGCTGCAGACAGTTTTAACTAGTCCGGGAGAACAAAAGAGCTTCAGTCTAGCCTAATAGCCCAATTCAGTGTTTGCTCTTGCATTTTGCTCATAACAAAACTTGCTGGCTTTCCAGTAGGAGACCTGGGAGCTTAGCGGTACTTGACAACTCTTACGCAGTGGGAAGGAGTGCTTGGTGCAGTCAGAAATAGCCACATTTGTGGAAGTCAGGAGTGCTGTGTTGTGGCGTGCGAGCGAGGGGTGGGCTGGGCGTGTTTGCCCAGTACTTGCCTGTATAAGCTTTTGCTCTTGCTGCTTCCTGGGGGCAGCCTTGTGCCCTGTGGCTTGAAGCAGAGCCGTTTTCATTCATGCTCTGAAAAGCATCTTTAGCATCCTTTTTTTGCCTGTCATATGCTCAGTGCTCTTTATTAAGCGGTCATTGGGCACGTTGCTTTATTTGGTGCAAAGGTTTCCTCGCGGACGGGTACGCGGCTGAGAGCGGAGCTTAGCTGTGCTGACTAAATGTTGCTCGTTCACGCGCCGCACGTCATTGCCCGCTCTCAGCTCTGCTTCTTATTCATGCTCCTGAGGTGGTTTCTTCTATGCACGAAAGCAATCTCGTTGGCAAATCAGTCTTTCTCCTTTCCAACTCTTCTGGATGCAATGGAGGTTCCTAAAGAAATGAGACTTTTTTTCTTGAGAAATCACTATGAGAACTCGGTGGTTTTATGGCAGTGGCCCAAATCCAACCCCATGTCAGAGAGCTGCTGCTGACTTGGTGCGATCAGAGCTTGGCCATGTGCTGCTGGGCTGGCTCAAAGGTGCCCAGCTCATGGTCCCAGAATGCCAAATGTGCAAGTCCTGCATAAACAGGAGTGTGTTAAATTGAGGGGTTTTGCTAGTGGGTCATGATGATGATGTGATGGAATATTCTGATCTCTCGCTGTCTGCCCTCTATGTTTTAAGAAGGCTGTTGGAAAAATTTTGGAAAGGGAGGAAGGGCAGAAAAAATGGAAACTTTTGGCCGAGTCTGTTAAAGTTCCTTAAAAACAAAAGGTTGACTTGTAAATCTGTAAATGGAATGAATGAGTGCCAGTAACGTAGCCAAATTTGAAAACTAGAGACTGTTTTAAGTGCTTGTAGTGGTTTTGGAACTAGAATAAAATTCCTGTACTTTTTTTTTTCTCCCCCCCGTTTTGGATTCTAATATGATCACTCCTGAGTTGTGATGAAGCTTCTCAAATGTAACCGCAGTGTTGATTGAGCTAATACCTAATAACAGCTTGATTAGCAAATAGTTTCTCTGGTGAGCTGTCAGGGCTTTGCTGTTTAAAACTTATTCAGTTGTAGGTGCAGAGAGAGTGCAAGTTGCTGTGTAGCTTTTAAAAAGTGGCAGTGGGACAAAGGATGCAAATAGAAACGGGTTCAAAATCGAATCATTCATTTTAGAGAATGTGGTATTTGTGCAGTGTCTTAGATGCTTGTGAAAGCAATAGAGTCCTGTCCTGGGGTTTCTTTACCCAGGCTTTGTTTTGTGAAGGAAAAGCTGGACCCAGGAGTCACAACTTTTAATGTGTATCAATGACTGTTGGCAAAGGAGTGCACAGGTCTGTAAATTCGCACTATTTTATTAAGAGGGTTGAATCATTTAAGAGACATGTCTTGCTGACTTTGCCCTGTAAAACTCTTTAGCAGTACTCAGAGTTGGCTCAAAGCAGATACATCTAACCTCTCTTCTGTCTCTTGAATATTAGATAACTGAAGCAAGGCTGTGTTGCACTTCTGGAGAAGTGAGATTGTCCTTGGTTTTGTTTGTTTATCAATCTCGCAGAATCTAAGTGCAGGGGAAAAGCTGTAGAGACATTTTTCTTGGATTTTGAGATTAAGTAGCTCAAGACAGGATTGCCTTTCCCTCATAAGGGTGAACATATTTCTGCTTAGCAATTAATAGTTCTTTTTAGAAAATGGTTTTGGTTCTGCAAACTGGAAGATAAGTTTTGCCTTTCAAAGTATCTGTCATCATGGAAATCTCCCTGTGTCTACCTCGTGTGGGCAAGCACGGTACAGAGCAGCCAGTCGTTTTGCTGTGAATTCCCGCTCCGCAGGGAACTGGGGCCGGGGACCTGCGTCCCTGCGCCACTGCGACGCCTGGGGACCTCCGTGGCTGCCTCCGGGCGCTCCTGCCTCCGGCCGCTCCTGCCTCCAGGCCGGGCTTCCCGCAGCCGAGGAGAGCCCTGTGTCTGCCCCAGTACTCGGTGTTGTTGCTCAAGGGCTAGTTCAGATTGAAATATGCCCCCTTCTCTGATAGATCTTTCCGAGTAAGAAGCAGGCGTGCTCCCAAGTGAGGGAATTCTGCAATCAGAAGCGTGATTTGGAAAATGAATTACGGCATGATTAGGGTCTTTGAACTTCTCCTCTGCTTCTCCTGTAATATGAGTGTCAGACCTGCTTTGAAACTGCGAGTGCAGCCCTTTGCAGGAGCCTTGTGCCTGTGCAGGGAGTATCAGGGAAAGAGGAAAATCTTTCGGTGAAATAAGGGAGATCTTCTAGTTACGATGTAAAGCTCGGTAATAACAAATAGTGCGATTACCAGTGAAATAAAATATTAGGTGTGCCATTAACTATAGAAGGGGATGCTGACATGACAAAAGAATCCTCTTTATGTATGCATACATAAACATAAAATTTTTGAGTCTTTAGTTTTACTTCAGCTTTCAGTATGCGTGTTACTGAATAAATGCAGTGCGCGATATTCTGCTCTCTTTTTGCTTAGTGACTAATCCAGATTTGAGAAGCGCCCTTGGCAAGAGGCTGTAGTCGCTGTGGTTGGGCTGCAGAAGCCGCCGGCTTGTGCAGGCGGCCGTGGGCCTGGCGCGTGCGGCGCGGCCCGTGCCCAGCGAAGGTGCTCCGACGTTTCGCCCACGCGAGCCCCCGGCCGCAGCCTGGCCTGGCCTGGCCTTTCCGCAAGGCCCTCGGCGGGCCCTTTCCCGGCGCCGTGCCGGGCTCCGTGGTGACGGCAGCCTGGCAGCGGGAGCCGCGGGCCTGCTCGCAACTTGCAATAAAACTTCGCCTGCGATCCCGTTTTCCACGCTTCCCTCTCCGGACCCCCTTCCCTTTTGTTTTATGTCTGTTGGCATTGGGTGAGCTATATTCATAAATCTGCTCGAGAAACCCTCGGTTGTTAGTGACTAACAATAGAGCTCATCGCTTAATGTCCGTCGTTAAGAGAACGCGCCCATTGCCATGGGAACGGTATTAATTAGGCTTGAACAAAAGGCGTAGAGTTAGATGGAAAGTGTCTTCTGTTACTCAAAAACTTAGATCCGAGAGTTGTGGCTTGGACAGCTGTGTTCTTTTCTCCTTTGATTAAACGAAGTATAAAAAGAAAAAGAGATTTTTTTTTTTTTTTAAAAAAGGATGCATTTTGAAAAGATTCCAGGCAAGCAAGGTGTATGGTGATTAGAGAGTGTGTGTGTCTGTATGCAGCTCCCTTCAGAAGGACTGTTCACTGCAGAGCTGGCGCCCCAAAGGCGCCAGCACGTGCACGCGCAGCGAGGCTTCCATTAGGGGTAAGCAGGTTCTGCCCCCCAGATCCCTGCTAACCACCACCGCCATCCCGGGCAGCCGAGCCTGGTGACGCGGCTGCTCCTGGAAGCCACGTCACTTGCTCAGGGGGAGCAAGGAGTATTTAGCAGCCCTATTGTAGGGAGGGAGTTTGGCTGCTAGAGGAAGGCAGCGCAGTGCCGATGACCGGCCCCGGCACGGGGGGATCTAGGCAGCGCTGAGCGGAGGGGCTGCTGTGCACCAGCAGCAGAGAGGGGGTGTCTCCTGGCAGGGCATGCGGATAGTAAGTCTAAGGAACATACTATTTCCTTGTGGGGCAAAGCTGTGTGCCCTTAGCTAAATGCACTCAGTGTAACGATGCGCTCTCTCTCTACAGAATTCATCCCAGGAAGGGAATTTCAAGCTTACGGGAAGGCATTAGAGACTGGCAAAATAGAAAAGGCAAAACCCCTCTGCACGAGTGTAAGCTGATACAGAAGTTTCATGGAGCTGGTGATGAGTAGCCCATGGATTTGGGGAGGGTAATTCTTTTGCCGTTGGCCGTGTTGGAAATGAGAAGCTAATGCTGATGAGCAGTAAAAGCCCAGCATGTGGGTTGCTTGCCGTGGCTGAAGACTGCAGGAGCGGCCAAGGAAACACACTGGTGCGCTCTGAAGAAGTAGCTTGAGCTGTGTCTTACTGTGCTCGCCGGGGATCGAGTGAGAAAAAACAGCCAGGTGGGGATAAAATGCCAGCGAAGGGTAAATACTTCTTTAATGAGAACGACGACTGCAAGATAACAGACCCGCTCTACGAGAAGTACCGCTACACCAGCCAGCAGCACCCGCTGCTGCTGCTGCTGCTCTTCATCGCAATCGCCTTCTGGACCACGCTCATCGTCATCTTTTTTGTCACAGACGTGAGTACAGCTTTGGGTTGTGCTGTGAAAGATGAGGAATGTGTATAACAGTACACAAAACATTACTGTGTAAATATATATATTTTTTGGAGCTATTTGGTGTAATAACTGTGTCATTGAAGAAATCAAGTAGCCGTGGGTGTTTTTGGAGGGATGTGGAGGAGAGGAGCGGGCCTGATCGGAGCCACGCACCCTTCCTGGAGGAATGGTTCTCCCCTCCCATGTTTTCCATGCTGAGTTGCAGCTATGCTAGGAAATAAATATCCTTATTAAAGGGATCAGGATAGAACATGAACTTAAGTTAAAATGTTCTGCCTCTCTCAACTTTTTCTTTCTAAATTCAAGTGAGATATGTGAAACAATGTGTTGATTCCTTGGATATAAATTCCTGAGATGATATCTCTCTATCTGTGAATGTTATTAAGAATTAATGCTGCCACAGCTAGGCTATTTAGGTTCAAAATATGCTAACCTGAGTTCCAGTCTCAGCTGTTTCCTGCACTGTATGGATGCCTTTTCCATTTTATCTAAAGGGGAAAGTTAGAATAAATATAACACTTTGTTTTGCTTTTGCAGGAAACACGTAATCATCTTGCCTTCATTATTACAGTATGTACTGCTCTTGTCGTATTTGCAGTCATATACTTGCTTTTATGTATTGGATCCTTATTTCGAAGATGGCTAACATTATTTGGAGTTATAATTTGGATTAGCTTCATAACCATAGGATATGTGTCTATTTTTGAAAAAGAAAATGATTTTCCACCATGGGAACAGGTAGGCATTTCTTGTTTTTTTTCAATTGAACTGGTAGCCAATGTACATGGGTATGTGTGTGTTTGTATTTTTTTTTTTTTTTCTTTATGAACATTTTAACTGCATAATTTTGTGTTTCTTCAGACTTAGATTTACTTTTCCTGATATTTTTTATTGATTTATATCATGGTCAGTTCTTGTTCTTTATTTCAGTGAAAATGTAATACAGGTGAGAAAACTGAATACCTGCAGGAATCTATGCAGGAGTTGTATCCTCAGTTTGTAATTGAAGTGCATTTTTGTTTTGGCAAACTAAGCATTTATTACAAATTCATCTTCAGGAGAATTTTTCATTAGTAATACATGCTTTGCCTATTTGCTATGTGGGTCAATGTGGTGTTCAAGAAGTTTGTAAGGGCTGTGTGCTGGGCGTGCCCTGGGGAGCGTGTTTTCACATGGATGGGAGAGGTGAAGTGAACAATAAGCATTAATGACACATCCTGGCACAGCTGGGTGCGGCTGAAGTTCATTACTTAGTATCTCTGATCAGAAGACAGCGATTTCACGATGCCAAAAATACCATAATCTGTAGGAAACTCCTCCTAGGCTCTGGTAATGTAAACAGAAGAGTTTTTAATTAAATGAAAAATGACTTATTATCTTGTACTGACTCCTCCTCTTCCCCCCTTTATTTCAAATAAAGAAAATTATAAATTATCTGTTAAACAACCAAAATCTGATTTGTATTATGGCATGGATCCAGCAACGTGTATTTGTAGTTGCTATTCAGTACTTTTATCTTAAGAAAAGTCTCACCTTAGGAAAGGAAAAACCCAAATTTGTTGCTTTTAAGTATATAGACTTCTATCTTTGACTTCAAAAGTACTATTTTAATGCAGATAAGACATTTGGTTGTTTGTATTTCCAAAGCTACATAGTGCTCCAAATTTTTTGTGACAGTGGTTTTGCGTGATAGACTTTATTTTTAGTACAATTAATCAGGAAAGATGAACTGATTGATTTATATATTTTTGTCACAACTAAATCAGTTATAGTGGCTAAAGGTTAAGTGTAGTCCAAACTTGAGACTTCCTTGAAGGGCGCGGATGTCTGGAGGGACAGTGAGGAGCCAGAGCTGATCCAGGAGCGTTGCAGTATGTCTGTTACAGTATTTGCTTTTGGTCAGGCTGTCAGGTTTCATAAGTATGGACTAAGCACTGTAACAGAAATCTGTGAATAAGCATTTAAGTGGTTGGCTTTAGTAGCTCCTACTTGATCCCCAGTAGTTTAATGGGCCACTGTGCTTTTTGTAAAGCCTGTGCAGCTTACAAGGTAGGTAGCTGCAATAACCATGGTTCTCTTCTGTAGGCACTGGGATGTGTTGTTTGCATTTTTGCTTCTATCAAATGTAGTAATCAGAAGTGATCTGGTGATGTTATTATTAACATTATATTTTGGAAAATATAATGCATCATTTAATGCTAGTCAATATTGCTATCTTGCACTGCACTGTTCCTGATACATAATGTGCAAAGTGCACCTTCTGCTGCAATGGCTAAATTAAGGGTGAAGGGCAAGGCTGACTGAACAAGTTACAGGTGATATGTCATGTTAAACAACGGGGCTTTCTGTGCATCTAGTACTAATCAGTACTAGATTAATGCTCTTTTACATTAGTTACTACTAATCCATCGAGGCTTTTAAGACTGCTACCACCCTGATATTTTAATAGCATTTTTGAAATGTCAATATTCATGTGTACGGTGTGAAAATGAATGAGAACATTGCTGCTTTTCTTCTTATTCTATAGTGATTTTTGGTAGGCATCTAGTAATACATGTGGGTTTTTCTATTTGTTTCTTTCTTTCCAAAGGTGCCGTTCTTCCTATTCCTAATCTTCACAGTTTATACCATGCTCCCCTTTGGGATGAGAGATGCTGTCATACTTAGCAGTCTTTCTGCTCTCTCCCACATTATCGTTCTGAGCATTGTTGTGCCGAAGAATTCTCCGAAAGAAAAGGAATCTGTTCTCTATCAGGTAAGGAAATACTGCGTGGTTAAGCAATAATGCAGTCGTAGGAGCGCTTGCTCTTGGCAAAGCCTCATGTTCAGCCAGCTCCCAGACTTCCACCCTGTCTAGGGATGAGGAGCGTGGGCACGCAGCCCATTTGCATGCTTTTACTGAAGACATTATCGTTTCTAGTGCGTCCTGGTTTTCTGACCTAAGCAGAAGCAGCAGCCTAGTGTGGTTAACCAAGTAATGCAACACAGGACAGACTTTGCTCTGTTCCTCCTTCCCAGGCTGGCTCTTCCAGGTGGTTCCTACCTGGCTCTGTCTGGCAGTGCCTGCCTCCCTGGGTGCAGGGGGATGAGAAGGGCCAGCAGAGCCTGGGTGTCCGGGGAGCCCCCAGCTCCTGCCTGGCACCGGTGGCTGGGGCTGGATGTACAGCCTGGATCCTGCCCAAGTCCCACACACCTGTCCACAAATAAAAGAGCTTGAGTGATAGCACGGGATTTTCTGCGTTGCAGAGTGCTCCTGTAGGAATGCCCACCCCTTTGCAAGCAACGTTTTCTTTTCCCATACATCCTGGCTAATTGGGAATTGTGGTTTGCGTGAGAGAGAGGGGGTAAGGGAAAAATTGGAAGGGGCACTGGGATGGCTTGTTGTTAAGGGATAGTCAATATACTAGTGAACTATCCATGGCTGTTCTGCAGTATGTAAATGTTTTTCTTCTTGTGCAGTTACTTGCCAATGCGGTCATTTTTCTTTGTGGTAACTTGATGGGTGCATTTCACAAACGCCAAATGCAGGTGGCTTCATGGGACTTGTATAGATACACATTAAAGTGCATTCAGGTCCGAATGAAACTGAAGATCGAAAAGAGACAACAAGTGAGTGAAATGAATCATTTTTTGAGTTGCTTTTTTCTGTTAATAAATAAAATTTGTGATTAATGCATGTTGAAAAGCTTGGTATGATCTCTGTGATAGTCTTTTAGTATTTTTAAAAAAAGGAAATAAAAGGGAAAAAAAGAAAAATAAAAGTTGTGCCATTTGCAACAAAAGAAGGAAGTCAAAGGGAGGAAGCTCTTCAGTGCAGGGCTTGTCTATACAAAAAAAAAAAGCACATGGTATTTGAAACAGGAAAATGATTGGCAATTATTTTAGTTAATTTTTTGCCAAGTATAAAAAATTACTGTGTCTAATCTAAGGTAGCTTAAAAAAAAGTGTCCATAATGCCCTGAGAAACAGCTCCTAAGACACAGTTCTCATGGTCACAGAGGAAATTCTCCAGTTATTACTTGCTCCTGTATTTTCTTGATTTGCAAAATATTTTTATTTTGCAAGAAGGAGAAAACAAGGACTGAAGAGAAGAAATAGTCATTTAAAAACTTACAGTATTGTTTGGAGTCTAAACTGAAGTCACATACAAAGAAGAAAGTAGAAACAGGAAGGGTTGTAAAGAAGTCTCCAAGCTGAAACCAGAGCACTTCTCTCAGCAGCCTGTGCTGGCCCAAGCAGCGTTCAGAGCAGCAGCTCTGGAGCGCCCAGGTCTCTGCCCACAGGCTCCTAGGTAAAAGGAAGGGACTGGAAAGCGGCTGACTTCCCCGCCATGGCTGCTTGTTGACGTGTGGATGTGCTCACCTCCATGAACAGCTCTTTCATCTGTGCTGTAATTTGTTAGGTGTAATTCTGAGGATCCTTTTACACCCACTTTTTCCCTATGAAGAAGATTGTCCCTTCTTTGGAAGCTGTAGTGGGTGGTATCAGGTTGCCCTGTATGTGTAGTGGGGCTCTGCTATCAGTTGAGTTTGTTCCCCAGGGTCTCATCTCCTACCACAAAGGTGCTAGACAAGGAGGTGGCGATGCCTTCATTTCAGGGGCAGTCTCAAACCAAACTCCTGGGTTTGTGGTGGGAAGGGGTAACTCCTGGGTAGCTCCTGGGTGCCAAGTACAGCAGGAATCTGCTCTAGTCAGCACTTGGCACCCAGGAGCTACCCCAGGAGCTGCCCCTTCCCACTAAGACATTTGTTTTTGGAGGCCCTAGTCAAGCTGCCTGGTCAGGCGTGTGGGACGCTGCAGAGGTGACAAAACGGCCCTGAGAAGCGATGGGGATTGACACGGTTGCAGAGTCCATTTGGGCGCTGGTGCCCGTTGTCTTGTGGCCGTCCCCTGCAGCGTGTCCTGTGCCGTGCTGGCCGCCCCGGGCTGGCAGAGCCCCTCACGGCCTAAAAGTGCCCCCTAGTCACCCCTTCCTCGTCCAGCAGCTTAGCGGGGCCTTGTCTGAAGAGCTGCTTTGCAGACAAAGCCAGTGTGACATGCAGCACACTGAGGAGCCGAGCAGTGCAAGGGGTTTTCCAAAAGGCTTTATTGCCACTCCATTCGAAAGACTTTAGTTCAGTGGCAATTGTCCTGGTTCATTTAAATGATAGTGGCATCTTGTCAACTGTTTTGTATCTCTTGCCTTTTTTCCAGAATCTGATATTCTCAGCTATTTATTTCAGCATTTGAGAATTCAGGTGGTTTTAGTACTGCACAGATCATAGTTACAGAATAAAAGTGTTTTTTTCTTTTTTTTTTTTTTTTTTTTTTTCCTCTGAACTTTTGTCAGAAGATGCTAACATAATACTGAAGAAGGCAGATGGGTGAAAAAGTAAATTCTCATTCATACGAAATTGTGGTAATGTTGATTTTTTGTGTATTTTTTTTTTCTGTGGTGAGAGAGAGATGTGGCATTTGGGTCATAAGGAACAAAAAGAGAAGGAAAATGTGTGACACCCTTAATTTAAAAAAATGAGTGTGTTTGAGAACCTAAACAGAAAAAAAATTTTTGGAGAATGTGATGTGTTACTCAAAAGCTGTTTGAATAAAGAGGTTTTATGTTTAATTCATTCTTACAGTCTCTGAAATCCTGCAATTTAAAACTCACTATATTAAGAATTTGCGTCATTAATTTTTTTCCTCCCTTTTAGGAAAATTTGCTTCTGTCCATCCTGCCAGCTCACATATCTATGGAAATGAAATTAGCGATCATAGAGCGACTAAAGGAAACCAATGATAACAGGCAAATGCATGACAACAACTTCCACAGCCTGTATGTAAAAAGGCACCAAAATGTTAGGTAAGTGCAGAAACTTAGATCTAACTATGTTAATGCAAACTGGTACTTTTCATCAGTGTTTGTTGTTGTGGAATTCAAATCTGGAGCTAGATTTACAGGCTGTAGTGAACCTTTTTCCATGTTATCTGATGGTATAAAGCAGCATGTGAGTTCAGAACACTAAAACTAGCTGAAATATGTAAGCCCTTTTTTTTTCTGGAGTTATTTTCCAAAGGGAAAGATGTTTTCTATTAAACAGGCTTTAATATTTAAGCTGACTGTGGAGGAGACTTATTTTCCTATTTCAGTTATGCTGTTTTTGCCTCTTATTCCTTCCTAGCATTCTCTATGCAGACATTGTGGGATTTACTCGCCTTGCCAGTGACTGCTCTCCTAAGGAATTGGTAGTGATGCTGAATGAACTTTTTGGGAAGTTTGATCAGATTGCAAAGGTAAATGCTGCAGATTGTTGCCCAAATAGGGATAAATGGCACCACTGAAAAGCAGCCGGTCTTTCTGCCAGGCACAGAAAATTTTAATGGACCTGGAAGAACATGGTGTTTTTGTGTCTGCATGTGTGTTTGAAATTCTATGGGAAAACTATAAAATTAATACAGCAAGATGTTGAGAAAGCAGTTTTAGTTAAACTGCTGTGGATGTGACCAAATACTCTGGTTAAAATCTGACTAAAAACTTAGTTTACCTATTTGACCAGTAAGTGATATTGCTAATCTTTATATAATATTGCTGTTAATTGAATTGTTACTAAAATTCCTCAACTACCAGGAAATAAGAGGGTTGTACTAGCCATATTGCAACTGCACTGCTGTTAAGAATGCACAGGATGACATGACTATTAATCCAGTTACCACAAGTTAGTGCTACAGTGGAAGTTGAGATGAAAATAAATGTCCTGTGAAAGCAGAAATGGGGGCATTGTTTCTAACTATTCCTCAGGTACAGAAGTGTAATAAGCTTCAAAATTTGACGTTTTTGTTCTTGATTTGTAGTGAGAAATTACACTGTTTAGAAAAATGTTTGCGTTTAGTGGCTCAAGGACTTTTGCAAGTCTGCGGTTGGGCCGTGAGAAGAGATTCCTGCTTTCTGTGCTATTTTTGTCATGTCGGGGCGTGTTCTCAGTCATCGTTCCTGTCGCATAAGGGCCCCGGGGGCTCTGAACCAACTCGAGTCGTGGGCTGAGCCGGGTGCCGAGCCGCCTGCGGCGCGTGCCCGACGGCGGCCACTCTTGGAGAGCCATGGATGTGCCTTTGAGGGAGTGAGAACGGCTTGGTGAGCGGCCACCGACTGGGGCTGGCCGCAAGTTAGGGTGTTTGGCGATTGATCGGAGGCCAGCAGGGCAGCAGCTGGGATCTGCTGCCCTGAATTCAGTCATCTCTGCTCATCATCAGGCAGCCTTGGAGGCAGGATTAGCCTCTTGCAACACTTGCAGTCAAAATTCTTACCTAATATCTGCACAGAAGAAAAGGCAGTGTGACCAGGTCGTTTTTGTTCTTCCTCTTTCCCCTCCCCAGCCGGGGTTGGTGACGGGATCCTCTCTTGCAAGGGCAGGAGAAATTTTGCTGCTGTCGAGCAGTGCTGCTGCTCTTGCGATGAGCCACTGGCAGCAACATGACTGCCCTGTGGGCTGGCTTCCTCTTCACTCATTTGAAAAACATTTCCTTCTGCAAAATACCAGTTTGGCTATCTCAATTCCTGATTTCTGCCTAAATTCTGTGCAGGTTTTGGGACAATGCTGTTTGTGAGGCTATAAGAAATATGTTCTCACTTTTGCATTATTAGATTGCTAATAAACTAAGCCGCAAGATAAAAATGTAGATGAGCAGAGCTTGTGCTTTAGGTAGTAGATTCTGTGGTGGTTTTGCATTACTATAATTTTATGATTTCCCAGTTGCAAACAGTTGCAAAGAATGAAGTCAGAAATCGATAAGACGTTTTTCTTTTAGAGCGTTTCTTCTACCCTCCAGTCAGCAATGTCCAGACATTGGGGTGTAGGAAAAGAGAAGCAGGGTTTGCTTCAAGCAGCATTACATGAGGCCCAGCTTCCTCAACCAGACGTGGGGAACTCCTAGGTTTTGGGTCATCAGCTGACTTGCAGGTTGTGTTTTCCTGTTGAATATTTTTACCCTTATTTCACAGGAGAATGAATGCATGAGAATAAAAATTTTGGGAGACTGTTACTACTGTGTGTCAGGCCTACCTGTGTCCTTACCGGTTCATGCCAGGAACTGTGTTAAAATGGGACTTGATATGTGTGAAGCGATAAAGTAAGTATAGCAGCTGAAGGCTTTCTAAAGTATAGAGGCTCTGAAGATATTGAATAAAGTCGTTTTTATTAGAGGACACTTAAAATGTATTTATTAGCTATAGTTTATGATAATTATGTGTGCTTTAGGTCATAAGAGTTTTAGTCTCTTGTGTTTGCTCTAAGTATATCTGTAATGATATTATTTGGGAATATATCTTTAGGCCTTACAGGAGAGGGAGAGAAAACCAAACAAAAGTTGCCTAGGCACATTTATGTTCAGTGATGTATAGTTTAGTGTAAGTACATAAAGCTAAATATTAATCCTCAAATTACATTAGGGATCCAATAGAATTTAACACAGTAGTTATAGCCTGTATCTTTTTTCTGCTTAAGTCTAGAGTAACTGTTTGGTAGAAAGCTAAATCACTTATTCTAGACCAATATATGCAAACAACATTTTTTTTTTTTTTTTTTTGTTACATCTGGTCTAAAATGTTCCAGCGAAAGTTTTGTTGGCAAATGCCAGTTCTTTGATATACAATAAGACAATACAGTTATGTTGATATTAAGAAGAACAATGTTGGCTCATACTCATACTGTCATGGGGTTTTTGCATTCCCACTTGGTTATTTTTTACATAAGCAGAAATAGTGTGTATTTAACAATGCTTAGCAAAGTTATTGTGGAACAGCTTAATGTGGAAATAACAAGAAACTTGTTTGATTTATATGTGAAATACATTTAGATTTTTATTGTAACTTAGCTCTCCACTTTGGAAATCTTTTTACCTTAAAATGGGAGATGTGGCCCAGTTCAGAGGTTTTTAAAACTGTTGATTTGAGCTGGGTTTCACTGAGAGCAGTATTCCAGCGGGATTTGACACACGCCTAGATTTTTATTTTATTTTATTTTTTGAAGTTTTCCCTTAATGAACGAATTAAAAATTTAATCTGTTTGGAAGAGTAGTACAAAAGCAGTAAAACTGAGGAGTCTTCAAATGCAGGAAATAACCATGCAGAGTGGTAGTTTTCACCATTATAAGCAGTTCTAAGTTGTGCAGCGGCTGTCGTGAGGCTGATGTGAGCAGCTAACCGTTGTGCTCTGTTCCCCGTCCTCCTGCGCAGGCAAGTGAGGGAAGCCACCGGTGTGGACATCAACATGAGGGTTGGCATCCACTCCGGGAACGTGCTCTGCGGCGTCATCGGCCTGCGCAAGTGGCAGTACGACGTGTGGTCCCACGACGTGTCCTTGGCCAACCGCATGGAGTCCGCCGGCGTGCCTGGGTAAGGCCCTCGCCCTCCGTCCTCGTGCACCCTGAGTCACAGTGCTGGAGTCTGCCCTTTGTAACTGTGCTACCAGGCAAATCGTGAAGTGCAATGATGGAAATAGGAAAAAAAGGTTACTGTAGTTTTAAAATGTCCATGTTTTCCTCTTCTCTTTCAATTAACTGTAAAATCTGTCTGGAGCAAGTGACTCCTGCTTGGTGCTCCCTTCATCTGAGAAAACTGCATGTTTTCAGCAGCGTTTTACTGTGTTGACTTGTTCGTTCATGTTGTGCCTGGGGATAATGCTTCATTGGTAAGTTTAGATGAAGGATATGCTACTTATGTGGCAGAGGCAAAGCTACATATTTGCATCAGTCACACTAGCTTTATGTTAGCTGTATATTCAAAAAATGCAGCCTGATGAGGGGTGTTCAAGTAACAGGAACTCTGCTTGCTGATCGCCCTGTGTTCCCTCTGTGTTTGTCATCCTTGCCTTGGAAGGGAGGCAAGGACATGCAAGAGTGGAAGCCAAGCAGTAGCAGAACATACCATATGGTGCTCAGCTTTTAGGTACATTCCTTTAATTTTAAAATTAATTTCTGCAACGTCGCAAGGAGGTATGATCATGAAATAATTTGCTCACATTGATGACTGGAACAAGCTCAAATAATTGGAGGGTGGTTTACAGTTGCAGTACTCTTCATGTTGAGAATTTAACTGGTGTTGACTCTTGATGGATTAAACAAGAATAAGGAGTTGTGAAGTTTCTTTTGTGCGTAAAGCAAACAACATGACTCTGAAAAAAGCACAGATATATATATATGTTTTAGAACTTTCAGGATCATTGCTTCATCTTAGAAGCTTTAGTTATTCCGTTGCATACTTGGTGCTTATGTTTGATGATCTGTTAAAGGTTGCAGCTGTTTTAAGCTTGCTTATTCTGAAACATTGCACTGTAATGCTTATTATATCTGTATATGTCTAGCAGTTGGTTGCCATTTTTTCTTCTAAAGTAGCAAGAGGAAACTTTTTATTCCTAGAAGATGGAGCCTCGGAGGGAGGAAAGGTGCCTCTGTGGTACGTGGTGCCTCTAGAAGAAGGGTCCATTTGGGGTTCCCCAATTTTCAGTGGTAGCTAGTCCTGCTCATGAGAAAGTCAGGGAATGTTTCTGTCGTTGGGAGCAGCCTGAGCTTTCCAGAATGCTGAGTTGGACAGATGGCACCAGACTTGTATTTAAATACGAAGTATTTCTGGTTTGGGCTTTTGTGAGTGAAGGCAATTTAAAGGCTGTCAAAAGGGTGCAGGAAGACTTGTGGCTTTATAAATATTTTATTTCCATTGACTGCGTGTCCTTCTTCTCGCTCTTCCTCTTTCCACTTTAAAACATTATTTGCATTAATAACACTGCAATGCCTGGGTAGAGCAGGCAGCACCAGGGGCCTCTGTGGCACCTCTGTGCAGTGCGGCTGGGCTGTGGCTCGCAAGGGTTCTTTGCTGCTGCTCTGCTTTGGTCAGAAAAGACAGGCCTTCAGAGTTGTCCCTTTTTTATTTTTATTTATTTATTTATATCTGTCACCCCTTCCTCTCCTCTTCTCAGGCATTTCTGGCATGGGCTATTCCCTTTAGACAGTCTCATTTCTTTTTTGTTTGTGTACTTTCCCTGCAGCTTTTTCCATCTGAAACGACCGGCAGGTGAGTCTCTGACTCTTTGTCAGTCATCAGGTCTCTTTTGACTATATATATTTATATATATATTTCTTTTATCATCTTCTTGCTGTATTTCACTTTAATTTTATACTGCTTTTATCTCATTCTGGTAATCATTTTTGGCATACTTAATATAAAGATGAGTAACAAAATGCCAGCAATAATAAGTTGTTAATATGATTTTAAACACTGGCAAGATTTTGAAGTTGGCTACCAAAGCTCAAGATGGCTGAAAAGCACAAAAAATGTCAGCAGTAGCCACTGAAATGTGAATGAAATGTTTAATCTGACCCTTCTGTAAATGTTTGGGTCTCCTGTTGTTTTCCCTTCCCAGTCGTGTGCACATCACTGAAGCAACGTTAAATCATCTAGGCAAAGCCTATGAGGTAGAGGAAGGGAATGGGCACCTGAGGGATCCTTACCTTGAATCCATGAACATCAAAACCTACTTGGTGATCGATCCAAGGGTATGTGTATGGTTTTTAAACTTGTTTTGTGTGTGTGCATGTATACTGTGTGTGTATATATACACATACATAAGTATCTGTGGCTCATACATCTATCTTCAATGCAGAAGCTTTAGCTTGCTCTAGACGCACAGTGCTGTTGCTGCATGAGTAGTGCCTGGCTGCTCACTTGTGACACAGATATAATCTAAGGCTGAGTCTGTCATTTGCAGGATCTTCTCCTAATCGCTGTTTTGATCCCCCTAGCTCAGGAGTTAGGATCTGCACACCCCTGCTGTTGTGCTGACTTCAAGGAAACTATGCTTATAAGATCCTGGGATCTCTTGCATCATCATAAATCAACCAGGAAGCTTGAGAGCCTCACAGCTTTACAAGCAAAGACTTGTAAAGGCAGTTCAGGCAAATTCATTAAGTCATGATTTGCTGTAGCTCAAGTTAATTAAATGAGATACAGGAAGCATGGATAGCTGATGCATTGCTGATACATGTTTGAGTCCTACTAAATAGTTAGGCATTTTTTTCCACGAAATGACTTGTTAAGCAGTTAATAGAGCTTCATTTGTATGTAGTTTGTATCCTGCTCTGCTTTGTAAATGAGTATCTTTTTCTGCTAGTCCAAACAGTGTGTGTCAAATAATCATCTGCCTAAAACAAGAGTTAACGATGGGCTGAAGATGCGAGCGTCCGTGCGGATGACACGGTATCTGGAATCCTGGGGAGCAGCCAGGCCCTTCGCCCACCTGAACCACCGGGAAAGCGTGAGCAGCGACTCCTCCACATCGCAGGGACGGCGAAGAAAGGTGAGGCTGGGCGTGATGGTTGTCGTCTCACAGTTGCAAACCATTCTTCAGGTGTCTAGGATACGACCTGATGCCTGAGATGTTTTTGTAGATGATTTTTTTGCCCTTATTTGAGTGTACATAAATAGTGTATGTGTTAAGTATAGGCAAATAAAAAGGCAACGATGCAATGGTTATTCCTGTCAAAACTTGGACTAGAGCATTCAAACCCTGCTGATATCCAGCGTGCTGCTGCCATTTACTCCAGCATGATAGTAAATTCTCTAAGTCAAACTTTGAAACTATCCTTTTTTTGGACATTTTTCCATCCTGAGGTCCTGATTGCTGCAGGAGTTTTTGGTAAAAAGCTAATTTATCCCAGCCTCTGGATGCATTCAACAATTACTTAAAATGTTTAGAAAAGAAACAGTCCCTCCAGATGTACCATCTGTGCCAGGATTTTGCCAATAAACAGTTAAACTCATTTCTCCTTCAGTCTGCATTTCTGGGAGCTGGGAGGGGACGTGTTTCACGTGCTCAGGTGCGCTCCTGAGTGCGGTAAGCAAGGCTGTGCCTATCTCCATGACCAGACAACAGCAGTAGACTTTAAAATGAAGTATCCCTGCATTCACTTTTGTGCAAGTGGTTTCCAGTTTACTTGTCTCTGCTGCTGATCAGCTCTGATCTTAGCTATTTCACTGCATGGAGGAAAATGAGAGATGTCAGATCTGTTCAGTTATGTACTAACAGCTTTGTCAGAAAATGCAAACTTGTCAAAGCAGAAAAGGTTGATTCTCATGACTGTTTTGTATTTGAGAATGGTTCTGAACTTTTGTGAATAAAAGTGATTTTTGGCTGCTGCTTATACTTCATTTTCAATTGTGGTCTGCAATTAAGAGTATGAAAGTAACTTATTCTTAATTCCTTGTTTGGTTTAGGAAATACCTTTGTGTTCCACTGGGCGCCAGAGGACTTCAGATAGGTTTGTCCAGTACTTTCATCCTTTTAACATATAATCTTAAGCTCCTTTTACAGTTGAATGTACTGTAAGCATGTCACCTTTTAGTTGTTTGATTGATGACTCTGGTAACTGTTACACTATTAAGGTTAAGCTAAGCTAAATCCTTGAGCTTTAACAAGCCTCTCAGTTCCCATTTGTTGCCGGTGGCAGTTTCTGAAAGGAGCTTCCCAGCCCCTCGCTCAGACAGGATCCCTCTTGCTGGCTGGTCGCTAGCAGGACGGAGCAGAACTCGGGAGAGCGGGACACAGGAGAGCAGGGAAGCAGGGAGCTCTAAGTAGCAGTCATGTATATATTCTGTAACCGTTTGTGCTACCTCAGCTTTCAGTTTTATTACTAATAAGGTGCCTTTTTTTTTTAACTTGTGGTATTAGGGAGTAAAATAAATATGCTACAATATAATAAATACTACAAGTAAATATGTATTCCTTGTATCTTACAAGATATATTTTATCGTTAGTTAGTGTTATCGATGTGTGTTAAGGTAGTATAATCAAGAATTGCTGCTGTATCTATGAATAGATACTGCACCCCTTGGTGCAAGGAGGTACCTGCACTCCTTAGTGCAGGTACTGTTTTAATGAAGTAGGTGATTCCCAGCTATGAAAAAGCCCCATGCCTTAGAAATATGGGATTTACAGATACTTAGCTCTAAAAGGCTTTCTCAGGCTCCCTGCAAGAAAAGTGTTTCTGTTGTTCTGTCACCCCAGGTTCCCAGCCCCTGACGTGATTCCTTAGCAATCGTGATCTTGAGCCAGTGACCATTTGTTGTCAAAATGGCTCAAATATCTCCCTTTCCATTCCTGAGTTTGTTGTCCTTCTAGTGTTATGAGAGCTTGTAGTCTGTCATTTTATAAGGTAGTGAAATAGCTGTGAAACAGGATGGAAAAACTGAGAAATTCATAGCTTTGTCTTTGCTTTTTCAAGCTTTCGTGATCAGCACTAGAAAGAGCATCTCATACTGTCTTGCTTGGTTCTCTGTCAGAGTTTTGCTGTACTTAATGTGGGTTTGACATCATGTGTTTGACTTCAACTTATAAGAAAAAAAGATACTTATTTTAAAATGCTTTTTTTTTCTGATTTTACAAATAGCCTGCTGTGATTTTAATATATTTTAGGATGCTTGCAATGATCAAAAAGCTTTGTTTAAATGAGATAAACATGTTTAATAATTTCACTGTACTTAAATTGTGCTACGTATATAAGAGATATGGATAAATGGGAGTTATATATGTGAGTGATTTTTTTTGTTTCTGAATATCATTTCTGACATGGGCTTTGTATTATTCTTAGGAATTCATCTCAGAAGGGAAGGATAGAGGAAGATATTTATGATGAAATGATGTCAACCATTGAGGGCCTCAGTTCAACTAAGTATGCACTATTTTATTTTTTACTTGATCTTGCTTTTCCTCAGGAATAATCTGCAGTCTCAATTTTAAGTCTAAATGCAAAATTTCTTTCGTAATAAATTTGGTCCTCCGCTGCGGGCACTTCTGAACTGCCTCTCTCTCGCACTGCAGCCCCTGGTGTGGCAAATCTGATGACTTCTGCGGATTCTCCCTGATATTTGCAGAACCCGCACTTGAAAAAGAGGTTGGTAAGAGCAGAACAGTCATTTCTGGTGACCTTTGAGTGGCACTTCTGTGCAGTGTAAGGATGAATACCTTGAAAGGTCTGGGCCCTGCTCGAGGCTGCCCCTACTCTGCGCTCAGGCCCTCGCAGTAGGGGAGCTGGCAGGAGCTTGGGCTGCCTTAACTACCAACAACTTGGAATAACATTGTCTCTTATGTCCGGGGTGGCACAGCACAGAAAATTAATTATTATATGTGTTCAAATTTACCTGTGTGGATGTACTTTTAATAAGGGTTTTGATTAAGTGTGGCTGTGAAGTCCTGATTTACACAGTGCTCTGCAGCGAATTTCCCTCCAGGTTTGAAATAGCCCCTTTGGACTGGGCTGCCCTTGCTGGCAGCCCCTGCTTACGTGGTATTATTTGATGGTTGGCTTTGTTAGCTCTCTTTTAATTTATGCATTTGGATTTAACATGAGCATATATATGTAAATACAAAAATGAAATAGAGTTAAAAACAAAAGAAACCCCTAGAATTATCCTAAGATTATTTTAATCTCCTTTTCAGTATCGCACTATTCCTATTCTAAAGCTGAAGAGCTACTTCGCGTGTGCCAGTTTTGTGTTCCTCTGTATATTTCTGATACAGATTTTTATAATGCCAAAGTAAGTGTTTGTATTTTAATAATATATTTTAATTTAAGCTGTGGATTATGTGAAACTCTAACGTGCATGAGACTTCTTAGGTCTTTTGGAGTTTTTGAACATTTAGGTATAAGAAGTACATGTTTCTTAATTATAATCTACCCTTTAATGAAAAAGTGCATTCATGTGCCTAAGAGCCCAGGCACTAGTATGAAAAGCAAATAGAAATATTTCTTCAATATCGTGTTTGACTGCTTGGTGCATACAGAGGGGTCATCAGCTAAGTGAGGAATACTGTTTTATAAGAGTAACTGGCTGTAAGGGCATAGAGAATGAGGAACAGGAAAATGGGATTAGGTAAATACAGTGTGCTCAGTGATTCCCACACTGAGGGAACTTGCAGCCTCAACTCTCACCTCTGAGAGAGCAACTTTATGGCATATTTGTTTTTCGTGGCTGTTAGAGTACATTTCTGCAGGGTTACCCTTGGGGTAATGGTCAAGCTGCCAGCAAAGGGGTGAAAAATCTTCAAGTTGTATTTGAGCAATGGAACAAAAATAACCTGTACAAGGTTGTCGTCGTTCAATGCTGTAAGAACAATTCTGTTTAATTGTTGAAAAGCATCTTAGCAAGCATTAGCCTGATGAAATGCAGTTTGAGATACATTTTCATTTAATACAGTGTTGTTTAATTCTGCTCTTTTCTGTTTAGAACTGCAAAACTGGGGATTTCCTTTGGCGTTGTCGCAGTCATAATTGCACTTATTTTGTTGGTGTGTTTTGCTGAGAAATGGATGGTAAGTAACAAACAGTTTTCCTGTTCTCAAAACTGAATGGATGTAATTTGGCAACTGAGTCTTTATTTTAGAATGATAAATTAAACTATTAATTTCAAGGGGAGGTTGAGCAACTTGGCATCTTACCGGAGTATTTCATTGGCCAAAAGAGATTCAGATGCTGAACTTGAGATACTCATGTTTGAAAGTTCTTAGTGTAATTCCTATGTGCTACTTCAGTGTTATCTGGATTTCTGAACAGGGAGTAGGAGGGAGGAGGAAGGAGTTAACGTGTGCTTCTGTGGGTGGGTTTTTTTGTTTGTTTTTTTTTAAGCCAAATTTATGAGAATTTTAAAATGTTTGTCTATAATAACAATTTTGGTTGCAAATTCTGTGATTTTCAACACTGGAACCAATATTAAAAGAAATAGGAATACAAGGTTATAATAATTGATAAAGCCCCATGGAAATTACAAATGTATTAATATTTTATGGGCAGCAATTCCATAGCTGTTAGGATTCCAAATGTACCATTACATCAATTAGGACACTTTGCATTTGGATTTCCTTTGCTTTGCATTATTAAATGCATGCAATTACGGCTTAAATATAAATAAATAAAACACTCTAAAGTGATACAGAGTTTAACTGTTGAAATTAGATGGTCCTTCTCAGCCCAAGAAACAGCTGGCAGTGGGGAAGGGGAGAGGAAGGAACTTCAGAGATGTCCTTAGGCTCATCAGATCTGTGCTGTGGTAGAGCAAGGGCAAGAGTGAATTCTCAAAAGTGCTTAGAGAAGGTTCTGCCCTCGCCTTGTTGCAGAGCAGCCGTGGTCTCCCAGGGAAACTGCTGCTGGAAGATCTTCCTCTTACAGAGCCAAATTCGAGCCATGTAAAGACAAAAATGCCTCAGTTGTATTAACTGAGCTCTAAGTCTTCACTGCACAGAGTCTTAACTTTCTCTTGTATAATGGACAAAATGTTTTTATATGTGTAAATATTTCTTACCACATATAAAAGTCTGTTATCCTTCTTATTGAAATAAATCACTTTTGTTCACAGAAATGCTGCTCAGAACAGTGGCCTTTCTTGCATCGTCTTTGTGCTCTCTCAGAAACGGTGGAAACGATGCCTTTGCTTAGGCTTCCTTTAGCGTTCATCACCATAGGCGCCTTGCTGGTTATAGCCGTTTTCAATTTGGTGAGTAATTGTTTTATCTTCATTCTGTGAATTTATTTTAACTCCGTAGTTGGAGCCACTTACTGTGTTCTTCCTACTGAGCGCTCTGCTTTTTGCTGCTTTTTCTCATGCCTGACTGGCACCCGAGTGGGTTGACGAGAGGGTACGGGGTGGCTGCTGCGGGGCTGCGTAGGGTGAACCGGGCTCCTGCTGCCGCAGGGTGGGCGTCGTGGCCTGGCCCTGGCTGCGCTGCACGCCCGGCCTCCCCGTAGCTGCAGTCTGAGTACTGCGTTGCACGTAGGTCCCTGTCTCTGAAAGAGAGCCCTCTTTGCAGTAAGCTCATGCTCAAGACAGCTCCTTTTGTTTTATTTTTTTAAAAATTAGCTTTACGTGTGATTGTGTGCCACGAGTTAAACCTGTCTGAGGGCTGCCTGCTGCTGAAAGGGGTGGCCTTGCTAGCCGTGTGCCAGCTCCGAGCCGGGGAGGTGCATTCCCAGGCTGTGCTGCGGATCCCTGCCGCTTCTGCTGCCGGTGGGCCCTTCTGCTGGCCTGGCTCTTGGCACTGACTCCCAGGGGTGTCGTGGGGGCCCCGTAACACGGGAGCAGCAGCCGTGAGCTGGGGGAGATGCTAGAACCACACGTTTGTGCCCAGCAGCTGTTAGATTAGCTTGGCCAGAACGTTAACTTCCCTCTGAACTAAAAAATAAGGAAGAGAACACTTAGCAATTTTCCCTTTGTCTCGTTCCTTGCACGTGCGCGTATGTATAATAAAGCTAAATAGGCCTTTATAGTGTTTTAACATCTGTATTGCAGTAGTGCTGACAGGGCAACCAGGACACAACTTTTTGTACAATATATGCAGAACAAATCTTAAATAAATAACTACCTGCTAACCAGCTAACCTGTTTTTTTTTTTTTTCTTCCCAACAAAACAGACTACTGAAGGAAACAACTCTGCAAATGCTACTGCATCAAACGTTCTGTATGCCACCACCTCTGTGAGTAGAGCACTGCCTTCATTTCTGAGACTGGTTGCATCTTGGATGGGATATATAAATGTTGAATAATCGCATTTTCATATCCTTCTATCTTTTATATCCGTGTTTTAATAAAGATAGAATTTTAAAATTATTGAACATAGAAAAATCTACTCCTGCCACAAGGCAGTTTTGGCACTTCTCATAATATTTGCTATCATTAGCTATGGTTTTGCTGTGTAATTTTTAGAGATCTTTCAGAAGTCTGAACTTCTCGTGGATGAAGCTTAAGTCTTGACTTGATTTAGTTACTCAGCACCTTTTAAAATCTGGTGTGTTGAGGACGTTAATACAAAAGAATTCAGTTTATGCTATATTCGGTTTATACTGATCTTTTGTTTTAACGTTAGTATATAAAAGCCTAATTCTTGTTCATACTCCTGTATTTTTTTTTTTTAGTTGGCTATCATAAGGGAAAAACGGGGCTATCTATTAAAAAATTGAACTCTTTTCTAAATAATATTTAGCATCTATTTAAGCATGTATTTAGCATGGAAAAGGATTGTTTGTGAGGATTTCAGTTTTTACCTCTTTTATTTCAAAGTGGCATTCTGTTTTGAAACCAGACAGATGTTTGGGATGCTCCGGAATCCCCTGCCCCCCACCCCCAGCTCCTAGTGCTGGATACGTTTTAACAGCCTGTGCAGCAGGTTGAGAGGACCTTGTCATTCGGGCTGTGTGACAGGTGATAAGCTGCACATACATGATGCATATTTTACTCACCTGGTATTTTCTGTTCTTTTATGTTTGCAAATCAGCCTTTTGGGAATGCAACTGAATACTGCATCGAGGAAACTGTAAGTAGTAAAAATATATGCTTTCCAAATTTCAAACCCAGGTCTTTGAGTACTGTGTAGAGTATTGATACCTGGCAGGTTTTTTTTTTTTTTTTTTTTGTTTCTGTATTTAAGTATTTAAGAGCATAGATGTTTTTCCTAGTATCAAAAGGTTCCAGTTGCCATTGCTGTGACGAATGAAGTTTGGCTTTGCATTTCACCCTTTTGGAAATTTCAGACATAAAAGTTCATCTAGAAGGTTGAGGAAAAAGCAGTAGAACAGGGTGATGTTTAGGGTCACGTTTCAGAGGCAAGAGCTGCTTTGTTGATACTCTTGGGTGTCCTGCGAAGTGGCACGTAGACCTGGTTGGAGTTCTCTATGTGGCTGTTTCTGTTTCAGGGGTTTAATTGAGAATGGGAGTGTTTGCTACCCTCTGAAAGTAGATTCACAGCCTTTAGGATGATAGAATTGGTACAATTCATTATATAATATGTGCTGATTCCTAGTTTACCCTATAAACTGCTCGTTTCATTGATTCCTGCAGAAATTTTAAGAGTTCACTAAGAACCTCCCCGGGCTCTGTGGCGTGCCCCTCTGCCCCGCTGCGCGTGGAGGTGCGGGTAACGTGGCGCTCTGCGCAGCACGGGAACCGCGCGCCCGGGCAGCGGAGGCCGGCGCCGGCCGTGGCGCTGCAGCCCGAGCTCGGCCGCGGCGAGCGGAGCAGCCCCCTTAGCCCCTCAGCCACCGCCTGGGAACAGGGTTTTCTAGGAAACTTCTCATTAACCTCAGTAGCAAATAACCCTCCGGACGATGCGCGGCGGAGGCGGGAGCCTGGGGGCGGAGGGCCAGCCGTGTCCCTCGCCCTCTCCCTGGGACGGGGCCGTGGCGGCTGCCTGGGGCCGCACGGCAGCTCCGTGCGGGGCAGCACCCGAGCCCTGCAGCTCCTGGCTCGCCCGGGCCCTGGACTATGAAGCTGCTTTAAGGTAGTCTTTAACGTTAAATAAAGAGCTGTTAAGATTAATAGTCTTCTGAAGATAAGTCCCCTGCTCAGCATTCTTCCATTTTTATTTGGAATTGGTTGTGGTTACACCTGATTATTTTTTGTTTAAATCTCCTTTTTTATTATTAAAATAATAAAAACAGTAAACTAAAATCAATAAATTTTTCTTAGTGCAACTCTTAAAAGTTTAATTGTATTATCAACTATCAATCTTTCTTGTATTTAAATGATGTTGGAAGTTAATTTAGAGCCTTTGATACTGTTTCAAGGTCTGTTGTGTGTAAAGCCTGAATTATGCAACTGCTCTTTAAATTCTTGCTTTACAGTATTACACTTACTGCTGCATATTAGCGTTCATTGCTTGCTCCGTGTTCCTCCAAATGAGCTTCGAACTCAAAGTTCTTCTGCTGTCCGTCGCTGTGACCGTTTACCTCATCATTTTTAATACCCTTCAGCACATTCACATGAGCGTCTCTGTGAATGACACCAGGTACATGCCAGGCTGTTTGTAACACACAATAGAGTTCTGCTGATGGAGGTGCAGGTTTTTGTGAACTTTTGGGTTTTTGAAATAGAAAAATCACAGAAGTCAGAAAGCGTTACAAAGCCTTTTGTAAAGTTAATGACACAGAAATCATATTAGACTGCTATCACCATAAGGAAAAAAAGATTGGAATTAAGAAAAACAGTTTTTAAGAATTATTTTTATTTAAAAAAAAAAGCATGAAATAAAATAAAGGCTTCAGAGATATCTAGAACCTCAGCTTACACTGAAGATTCTAAGAAGGAATGGGAAGAAACTCAATCTTTTAAGAGGGTCGATCTTTTAAATTATGGAGAAAAGCCTTCACAAATAAGAAAGTAGTTCAAGGTTTTGCTGGCAGTTTCTGCAGAGATAGCATGGCAGGAACCTTAGACCTTAGTTCAGTGGGAATAAAGCTGGTTCGTGTTTACTTGAACGGCCACTATGCTAATTACTTAATGAGGTTTCAGGGGCATTTGTCCGTGTTGGGTGCAGCTCAGGTGCTGCGCTGTGTGATCATCCTTTCTCAGGATCAGGGTAGGACCTTTTCACCAGAGCCTCTGGCACAAGGGGCTGATGCCAGTGCTGGTGGTTCTGAACGAAGGCACCTCCTCCCACCCTACCCCACACCCAGTGATGTGGAGTTTTCTTGGAGGATCCGAATGATTTGGTGTTGCTTTCTTGTTTTCAGGTTTTTCATGAAAGACCCAGGAATAATGACTAATTTATATCTGGTTCTGTTTTATGTAACCCTAATTCTACTTGCAAAACAGGTAGGTATTTAAAAAGCAATAGGTCAGTTCATTTTTACTTGCTGCAAGTATAGTTAAACAAAATGCAAAAGTATTGTTAATTTAAATTGTACAAGAACTTGATACATACTTTAAAATTCTTTATTCTTTTACTTAATTGAAGTCAGTGCAGAAATGCCTACTGCGGAATGGCAGGAACTTTCTCACACTTTTTAGTAGTGTCTGCATTCCAAAAGTCAGAATATTGTAATAACTTTCCAATTTTCCTCTCTAATGGAACTCCTGAAATTGGAAAGCAGAACTTAGATTTTTTCATCCTCTTATCCAGGCAGTAATTCAAGATAAAAATAATCACTACGCTATTAAAATGTCAGACTTGTAAACACGCCTGAAGTGACCCAAGTGGCATTCATTCCTGCTGACTACTTTGCATTTTTCTGACCTTCATTCTTGAGGCACTCCCTGTAACTATCACATTCAAAATGTCTTGAAGAAACCTTACTGCTCCTATTCTTATTTTGAATAATTTAAGATTTTTTCAGTGAGGTGATACATAGATTTAATTTAAATATTTACTTTTCAGATTGACTATTATTGCCGACTAGATTGTCTTTGGAAGAATAAGTTTAAAAAAGAACATGAACAGTTTGAAACTATGGAGAATGTTAACAGGCTTTTGCTGGAGAACGTTCTTCCAGCGCATGTTGCTGCCTATTTCATTGGTGAAAAACGAAATGAGGTATGTTTAACCTTGGCTGTGTGAACTTCTCTAACACCAGACTACCAGGCACAGAGAAGACTGTAAGACTCTGCACACACGCTGCATCTTGTTTGTATACTGAAATCTTGTTTCTATACTTAAAACAAACAAAACAGGAATCTTGTACCCACACGGCATCCAGGATACGTCATCTTTATTGCCAATCTCTGAAATCTGTTCTAAGAATTAGATATTCAGCTTTGGGAATGAGTTTGAGTTTGGCAATTATTTAGGACGGGTTTACTGCTTTGCAAAGACCATATTTTACTAAGGTGGATAGGCTTTCTTTTTAAAATAAGTTAGTTAAAGGACTGGATAATATTTCCTGGGTTACAACCCCAATGGGAAACATGAATTGATAATGACTCTTCTGAGGTATCTGTCTTACTCTGCCAGCACTGCAACAGAATAAATACTGCAAATTTCTGTCCAGAATAGATAAGAATTTTGAGATACGTTGATAACTTGGCCTTTCTGTAGCAAATTACCTTTGTTAACACTTCTGATTTAGAAGAAAATACTTCATAAACTTTATTATTTTACCATGTGCGATGGGATAGCTTCATGGAAAAACTGTAATTTGATTAGTGGTAGCAAGCAATAATAGTTTTCATCAGCTCTGGTAGAAGGTAACTGCTGAAAATGTGTCAATATATCATGTTCTTGCAGGACTGGTATCATCAGTCTTACGACTGTGTCTGTGTCATGTTTGCATCAGTACCAGATTTTAAGGTGTTTTATACTGAATGTGATGTCAATAAAGAAGGCCTGGAATGCTTGCGGCTGTTAAATGAAATCATTGCTGATTTTGATGAGGTAATTAAGCTTCTGGCAAAAATGGGCTAGATTATGTATTTGCTACAAATAAAATGTTTTGCTGGATCTTTGAGTGTTGGGGGAGAAAAAAGATGTTAGGCTGATCTAAACCTCTGAGCTCAGCCCTGCAATGTTGGAAGTAAAATATATTCCCAACGGATGAGGTTTTTTTAATTATATCATTTAATGCATTAGTAGTGTGGTTTGAAAGACTTGAATTTCAGAACCTGTTTCATTTCTCCTATGAGCTGGTAGAGCAGCTCCTCAGTGCTTTCTTACCTAGCGCTGATGTGATTAACAATAGTATTCCTAAAGATGCTCACTGTTCTTTGCAGAGAATAGAAGATTTCTGGTTAAAAACTGAAATGTGGCACTGATGTGCTAACTTCTACTTTCCTTCCCTTTAAACAGCTCTTGTTAAAACCTAAATTTAGTGGTGTTGAAAAAATCAAGACCATTGGAAGCACTTACATGGCAGCAGCCGGCCTCAGTGTCACCCCAGGCCAGGAGAGTAACCAGGTAGGTTTTCTGGGCGTCAGGACTCTCCGTGCGTGATAACCAAATGTGCCGTGATGAGACAAACAACAGGGAGCTAGCAAGAGGGACTTTCTGGAGCGTGGACAAAGATGGCAAGAGGGTATTGTCTCACACCAAATTAGTATCTTCTGTTTTCTCTCTTTTTTTTTTTTTTTTCTCCTTCCTTCAGCAGACATTAAACCTGAAAGCCCAGCGCATTTTTTCCAGTAGCTTAACATTCCTAGATGCGTAACAGAATAGCTCTAATAATCAGGTAGCCGGAGGACGCCTGCCGAAGAAAAGGCCGTGTCAGAATTTGACAATAAGCTGTTTGTCCTATCTGAGAACCAGCACAAAAAGAAAATCCTGAAGTGCCACATGTTAGATCTGAATTTGAAACATTCTATAACCTAGAAGAATTAAAATCAGTTTCTCAGCTCAGGCTTTACCTTCACTGCGGCAAGACCGTGAGCGGCGTTGGGATGTGTCCATGTGTTGTGTATACCAAGCATATATGTTAAATCTGAGTACAAATGGAGAAGCATAAATTCATGATTGTAAAGGTCAGCTATATCGTGCTGGCCTTCTAGTCACTTCAGCTGAACCTGTGTGTGTTTATTTTTTTTTTCTTTTTTTTTTAAAGAAAAGTGTTGGTTGAACAGTGCAGTTCTGTAGTGTGGCCTCATCCTTAAAAACGTGTACTTCACTCATTAGCAGTTATGGTTTGGAAAACCCTGTGGAATAGCAGGATGATACAACTTAATGTCGTGGTTTTCAATCATTAATATGGGCTACGCTCTGCCTAGGATAAGGAGAGGCAGCACGCTCACATTGGGATTATGGTGGAATACGGAATTGCCTTGATGAGCAAGCTGGATGGCATCAACCGACATTCCTTCAACAACTTCCGCTTACGGATTGGTAAGTTCAGTTCGACCTCTGCAGTTCCGTAAAAATTAAAAATGAAAAGGATGGTTTAGGAAGGCAAATTGCTGAGCACTATGGAGCCTTTCCTACCACTGAACACTGCGTTTGGATCCCTGTAAGTTGCTCACTAGCTGAAGGTGCTGTGGGACAGTCCAGCTTTTTAAGAATGCCAGACTTTTTCAGGAATGTCACTTAGAGATTAGTGATTAGAAATCACTGGAAAAAGGAAAAGCAAGACTAGAACTGGATGAATTTTGAGAAAACTATGGATCTGGATGCAGAGAGAAGCACCCTGTTGTTAACTGTTGGCTGAAGACAGTATTGGAATTGTGCAGACATATATTTCCATATATTAAAAGTAGAAAACGAAGAATTCTGCATTGCCATGGACTCTGCCCTAGCTTTTTCTTGGACTTCCTATTTTGCAATGAGTCAGTCACTTCTCCTTCTGTGCCTCTCCTTTTTTTTTTTTTTTTTTTTTTTTGTCTAATTGGCTATGTGTGTGTGTGTGTGTGTTGTCTGTTTGTTTTTTAAAGAATAATAGCACTTCACAAGAGTTTCTAATTCTTTTCACCCAAAGGTCACAGAAGAAACAAGTAAAATACTACAGGAATTGGGATATTCATGTGAATGTAGGGGACTCATTAATGTCAAAGGCAAAGGAGAACTAAGGACTTACTTTGTATGCACCGAGACAGCCAAATTCCAAGGTATTGGACTGAACTGACCAGTATGACCAAGTTCATCAAAGTAGACTTAGAACTGTCTTGCTTCTGTGAAGACTTAAAATTTCCCTCCTTATGTGAAGGAGATTATTCTAAAAACATAGACATGCTAATCATACTTCTACATCTCAAAACAGGAGAAAGATATGTTTTGAAAGAAGTTCTGAAAATTTCCTAGGAGACACACAACCACCTTGTGAACAGGACTATCTTCCCCTGAAATAATTTGAGGATTTACCTGGAACTGAAGCATTTTCAGGTTCCTTTCCCTGTCTGCACTGTGGGAGTCCAGCAGCACCAGTAACAATCTATGTGGATGCACTGCACAATTAATAACCATATTAAAACATTCCACTCCTTCCTTCCTTTGGCGCATCTGCTAACAGTGCTGTCTGCTGCAGACCCGAGGGAATACGCTGGGCACTGCACACCCTGGTCTTAATGCTCACCAGGTTCATGGCAGAAGACGGCTCAGTAACGGGAAGAGGAATGCAAGTAAATCCAAATATACTGCAGCTCAGCTGTGCTGAGCTCCTCTGGAAAAAACATGCACAGTATTGGATCACTTTTTCAGTACTTTAGCCTCCTTCGCAGCAGTACCTTATATTACACAAGTGTAATCCTCACTTGCAGCTTCTCAGAAATATCTTTCATGTAGCTCAAAGTATTTACATTGTAATACATGGTCTCCTTTGTGCTTCTGTATTCAGTAGCCACATGCAGATTTTGTACACTGGCAGAGAAAAGTGATCTTCAACCTTCTGCCGTTAATTGTCAAAAATTGTACCTGATCTTGAGGTGCTCTAAGCACCTGCATTTGATCCTGTGCACTTGGCTGGAGAGGCTCCAATATCGCTGACGTCCTGGTACGCATTCTGCGTGCTCACGGCTTGCTTGAAGGCATTTGCAGAAGAAGAAAACCTGTTTTGAATTGTTCTGAAACTGAAGAATGAAGAACAGAACTACCACGATGCTAGTAGAGACAGCAGCAGACAGAACTGCATCTGAGGTGCCTTTCTTCTGGTTTTGTTTCTGCCGTTTGACTAGCCCTGGCTGGAGCCTTTTGAAGGCAGTACAGGGCGTGAAACAATCAAGCGTTGAAGGTTACGAAAGGATGTGCGGACCAACGTACTGAACGGAAACGTTTCAGCCGAGCCTCGGGGCTGAAGGGAGGCTCCAGAGCATCTGCAAGCATTGACTTAATGTAAGGATAGTGTAGTGTGTGAAGTCTTTGTTTTTGTCTCTCTTTTTTGTTACTGGCTTTTGCTAATTTCTAAATAGGCAATTTTCTACTTACTGCACTCAATCTACTTTCTGTTGGTGGAGATGATAGTATTCTGCAAGGGTAACATCTTATGCCCAAATATATGTAATAATTAAGGAAGGATTTTCCCCCTTACAAGCAACATGGGGTATGAATAAGCAGCACAGTGAGCTGTAATGGGAGTTCAACATCTGTTCTGTCAAGCCTTACTTTTCTACAAAGCATCACTTATTAATATTTTGGGGTTCAGTACTAAATCATACTGGAACAATGTTTAACAAGCAGTCGTATGCATTACTGCAGCTTTCTAATTACTGTGTAATTTCTTTAGAAGACAAAGTGACTATGTTTCAAGACAGGAACAAATCTAAATATTGTCTAACTGTGACAAAGGATTATGGCCTTTGCCAGTTCAGTAGGTCAAGACTGTGTTCATAATAATCTCCAACAGAAAATATCATGGTAGAAAACCTTGGTTTGAGGTTGTCTGGTTCATGCGTGGACTCTGCTGAAGAAGAAAGTTAACACTTGGTATCTTTCGTCCTTGGTGTCAGTATCAGGTCAGTGTTGTAGTTGAGTAAACTTTCAAATAGCTTCTACTGCTCTTGTATGTTGTCTGTTTGTAACAGCAGATGCTCATCAAGTATTTGCTCTGACATATTTATTTATTGTTTTGTATGGACCATGCCGGAGTCAACGGCTCCTCAAAGGCGGCCGCCTTTGACATCGTGTGGGAGGTAGAGTGACTCCTGGCTTCACTAACGTATTTTGAAGAGTGCACTATGCATACGGATAGAGCTGGCTCTGAAGTGCTTCTGTTCACTGTAGTAGTAGACTGTAGATGTAAGCTATCTGTGAAAGAAAATTAACTGTACATAAGAGCATTTTGAAATGCTTTTGTTTACATTATGTTGCCTGTCAGGCTAGCAAGTTGCTTGGCCGTAACTTAACCTCATTTACGAAAGTGGTGTAAAGAGCAATAGCTTTTCGACTGGATGACATAATTTTTCATTGCAATTTTAAAAGGACCTAGGCTAGACAAAAGGCTAGATAATCTGTGTAAGGTCACAAAGACCATGGAAAAGGGGCTATATCTGAGGATGACTTTAATTTCCCATCAGAACTGGAATTGCATAATATGAGAGCTATATTCAACCACAGAAAAAGTTCAGTGTAAGAAGCAACTATATTTAAATATTTTTAGCAGTCCTTTCTCAAGAGAACTGTGAAAATTAAAATTATTCCTTCAATCTTGTTTAAAAATCCTTTTTTATAGCATTACTGTTTTCCTGAACTAAAAAAAAGCGGCACTGTATCTAATTTGAAGAGCTAATAACATCTTGAATTAATAATGTATTTTAAAGAACAAACATTTGTTTTACCATTAAATAAAAACAAGTTTATGCAATTGGTTTGTTTTGCAGTTATTCTCAAGTGTTTGAGATATTCCCACAAACAGGGGGCATGATATTTCTTAGACCTTTATAGAGTTAATGAGATTGTTTTCCTCTCAAAGTAAACTTGATTATTTACAACTTGATTATTTAGAGAATGCATTTAAATAGAAAATATGTAAAGGGATATACTTACAGTCAGCAGCTATAGTATAGTTTCAGCACTCAATTTTCTGTAATACAGTTGAGTCATCTTTGGCTTTCTACTGCGCTGTATCAAAGGTAAGTGACTGGAAATGCAGTGCCACAGAGTGAGCTAGTAATGATGTGGCTGGCACTGTTTTGCATCTTGTCTTTGCATATAGTATGAAAATGATTTAAGTATTAATGGAAGAATTATTTCCCTGGTGTATTTCCAAGTAATAGGCTGCCCTTAACAATGAATTGTTGGGAAAGTTCTGATGACTATTTTATTACCAAAAAAAAAAAGATTCTGGGACAATTGAAAACACTGGGGAAAAGTTCAGTCTGACAATTCAATCTCTTCAAAATGAACTTCAATTATAAGAATCATCAAGGTTTATAAGCAGAATCAACTAAGCCCTTTTACACCACCCTTTGGAGGGGGAGGAGCGGCGAGGCACCTAAGGAAGATGTTGGACAGAAGACTTGGAAGGTGGAGGGTAGAACTCACTACTTTTAAGTGACCTTACCTTTAAGCTACCTCTTTGTTTCACATTTGTGTCACTTTCCTTGCTTAAGCACGGTATAAATTGCTAATGGAATAGAGCTGAACCAGTAACCCATCATTCCTGATAGACAACAAGATAATAGCGAATTCTGAAATGGGTAAATAACACTAAAAAGCGAGAGATGACTGTAGCTGAATTTATGTATAGCATAGTGTCTTACAGCAGAATGGGGCTAAAAATTAGAATTGTGAGAAAGTTACTGACTGTAGCATAGAGAAAAGGCTGCTTGTACAAGGGGCTCTGGCTTCCCCTAGAATCCTGCAGTGCTGCTTGCATTCTACCTGCATGATCCTATACTGTGGGTCTCCTCCTGAGTTGACTGTTACTACTGGAATTCAAGTATGTTATTTCTTTCTAATAAGCAAACCTAACAGCATTATTCAGATAGTGTTTAATAACACCTTCAAGCAAGCAGGAGACCTTTCTAGGTGTCTTCAACCCAATTTCTTACTGCTATGTAAGTGTGGAATTTTTACCTGTCAGCAGCAACCATAAAATCTACACGTTTATTTTAGGGAAACTTGCATGTTCAGATATTAATGTTTTCCCTACCCTCATGCAGATATAGGTACACAGTATACATAACTTTTGGAACTTTTTGTTGAATCCCTGTACCTTATTATGTAGCCAGATTTTCACTTACACTGAGTTTTCCAGAGAATGCAAGGAAAACTTTTAAATGGTGTAGAATTCCCTTAAAGAAACTACTACTGTTGAAAGAATAATTTAGTACATTTACGTAGCAGAAGTAATTCTAATACAAAAAAAGGGCATCAGTTTCAAAATTTAATAAACAAAAGTAGTTTCTGTCACACGCAATGTACATATGCTCAGTGAGTACACTTGAAGAGCATTTATCTGGTTCTTAAATATAATCAAACATCAGTAAACTTAACTGAAGCTTCAGACTGTAACTGGACCACATTCATTCTCAGTGATGGTGACAGTCTTCTTAGGTTCCTGGAAGTCTGAAAGATTACAACAGATGCTACATCAATCAGCAAATCTAATACTCTTCAACAGAAGTATACATAAGGTTCTCCAAGTCCCTGTTATTTGTGCAGATAGTCCTGTGTTAAATTCATTTTACACAACTGTTCAAGATAAGAATTTTTTTTTTTAAATCTGGTCTGTTTCTGTTAACCTTTCTTGCACATTGCTGTGAAAAAGAAATTTTTTGGTTTTGGTTAAAATTTCTTGAGATGTTTGCTTGAAAAGATAAGTAAATTTCTGAAGGAATTGTGCTCTCTGAATTAAATACCATCTTAAATGATGATAGAGCATGTAAATTTGTCACATGAATTAGCTTTTTTGAGGCTAAGTTTTTATCCTCTTTAGAAAGTGAAGACTAACATAATCGCTGCGTACACTTGGATAATTAAAGTGGCTCAATAAGCCACTGCCACAAGGGGGAGATCCTGTTCTGACACCTACACTGAACTGACTCCGTCTAGGAAGAACAGGGGTTTGCCAGATAAGAGTTGAATTGATTCAGTCACTTCACAGAGCACTAGAGCTGGCTCAAGTAAGCAAGAGAGGTGATCTAACAGGAGCTTATGGAAGAAAGGTGTCCTCCTTGTACCAACAGTGAGGAATAGGATCACTCTAAATGGAAAAGCTAGAATTTAATGGATTGCCAAACTCGGAAATTTAGCAATGCTAGAAAACAAAGCTGAGTTTTGGGATCAAGTCCCATAGAAGCAGGTTTAAATCTGACCATTTCTTCCACCATGAAGTATTTTATATATGCAAGTACAAAATTAAGTTTGTACAATATTAATACATGTAGGCTATTTCATAATTTATGAAATTTATGCTATTCATAATTATGTATGCTATTTCATAATTTCATAATTTGTTTCAGCTTTGTATCCCTTAGTAGGTTCTTCATCTTTTATTTTCAACCATAAAAACTGCAAAGGCTAAAATGACACCATGAACTAAAACTGAATGATAAAATAACTAAGTAGCTGAGACATAGTTCCATACATCTGAGAAATTAATTCTGGATTGAGATCAAGCATCACAACATTTTTCATAAAACCAGAATTTTAGAAAAGGAAGAGTAAATGGAAGTTGGGACTGAAATAGCGCAATTTCTGCCATGCAGCAATCTAACAATTGGCCGATGTGCTTCTGCTTGAGCTGAACCGATGCTACAATGCATTTTGTATACTCACCATCTGTTAAATCTACCCAGCTGTCTTCTGTATCAGGTAAAGGAACTGAAATTCCCATTGCTTTCCGGATTCCATATGTACTAACAATATCACCTGGCGTCACTTGCTGTGCAAGTTCTTTCAGATTATTTGTTACTCTCTCCGCTAAAAAGATAAAAGTGAATATGTTTATATGGTAAATGTGCATCAGAGTTGTTCAAATGAGCCCTTCACCTGTAAAAAGGGTTTAGTTATAGAACTACAAACGCATTCTTAGGCACGGTCACCTGGGTTCACAATAATTTCTTAAATGTTCACCATTGATCAACTCTGCAAAAGCAAAAAAAAGTTAACGCTTACCCAAGTGCATCTCTCTGTAAGACGGAGCAAGAAGACAAATCATATTAGGGGGAGGTTTTGTACTTAGTCGTTCATTTTGAGCATCTTGGAGTTCTCTCAGAAGCTTTGTTGTTTCATCAAGTTTCCTCTGGAAGATTTCAGCCTCTGTTTAAAAGGGGGGGAGGGAAAAAAAAGTCCTAATAATAAGAGAGTGTAGTTATTTATATGATAATAGGATCAGGTTGAATATGCCAAGGGAGTGAGACCAAAAAATACCTTTCATTAAAAAGCTACAGGCATACTAGAAGTAGGAAGAAAACTCACCCTCAGACTCAAATTCTTCCATGGGCATGCCAAAGTTTGTGACTGCCTTCAGTGCTGTAAGCCTGTCATTACTAGCAGCGTCCAGCCTGCTAGCCATATCCATTTCCACAATCTAAAATAAAACAAACTCACTCAGCAAGTAACAATTTAGCTAGTATTTGATCAGTCTTGAAACAATAAAATTGCTTTAGGCAGATTAAAATAACAATTTAATTAAAATTAATCTGCTCTACAGAAATAAAACTGGCCTACAGCTGGAAAGTAGAAAGATATGCCATGAAACTTACTCAGGTTACTGTCTTTGGACCTGTTTGAATAAAACAGGCATCTGTCCAAAGTGCTGGGAACGTGCACATAAGATGTAGTAAGTTGAGACCAGTATCCTAATTAAGTAATTCCTTCTGTTCACCCAAACCAGAAGTTTTCCATGACAAAGAATGCCAGAAGACAAAACCTGGGCACTGCAAGGATTAAAGTTTCAGGAGAAGTCTTTTCACTTGAAAGCTCTTCCTCTCTCTCCAGCTGAGGAAGGTTTATTGGGAATGGTTTTAGTGACAATACAGTATGTCCACAGCGATGCAAACTATTTGACGAAATGGTCCAAACCAAAAATACTGTGCATCCACCATGTATTGTGTGGTATTTTATACTGATAAGTTCATGATAAAAGATGGTAAAACTACCTATTTTTTTATTGATACAAAAAAAAAAAAAAAATATTACCTTCACTTCTCTTGTTACATCACTTATTTCAGGTGAGCCTTCACCTTCCTCCAGTGGCTGAATTGAGAAAAGATTTTAAAATGAATCTTATTGTTAAATTCAAAGCAAAACCCTATAATACCATTTAAATAAAAGTTGTACAGCGTGACAGCAAGTTTTCTCTGTAAAGCAAGTTAGAACACTGCTATTTTTTAAAGGGTATTATTGAGCTATTAGAGAATAGATTATACAATCACCAGAACACATACATTTTTATAGCACACATTTTTTCTATTCCCTTTGCAAATGTTTCCATGCTTTTCTGCAATGATTTCACCACAGAGATTATTTACTGGGGGAGAAGAGTAAAGGAAGAAAGATGCTGATTAGATGCTGATGTGTTCTGTTTCAATAAATAATTTCTCTGCATGATTACAAGCATGACTGACTTTCAGCTTCAATGTTGGGTTCTAGAAAAGAGTTTGCTACTGCTAAGCAAAGGCCAAAGGCTGATCTTTAATCCAGGAAATAGTTCAACTATTAATCAGCTAATATATGAACTATCTGTAAAAACCTATGCACTGTTTGTTTCGATAGTTTATATTCATGTCCAATTCAAATCCAGAGGTTTGGTTAACTGTTATCTTGCTGAGATTCTCTGCTAACTCTAGGATTATTAATTTTAGTTCAATCCTTTTTCCCAGGTACTAAAATTTCATAGAGATTTGACAAGTATTCTTTAGTGGCTGCTTCGAATATGCTAAACTTTTCATGGAAACAGAAACTTCCATTATCACCTATTCTCTAAGCAACAGTCTATTGCTTTGTTTTCTTACTAACTGTAGTAGGAGCCAATGCTAATGTGTATGGGAAAGTAGATAGAGGGAGGACATGCAACTTTGACAAGCTACAGTAATGTTAATTTTCTCAATAATTAGCAAGTTAGTCTTTATTGCCGCGTTTTACAAATTAAAAGGCAGCCTATATATAAGAACAGTATCATCTTTCTCCAGCTTTACAGCTGTGTGCTGAACATGATCAGAAAATTGATAAATGCATTCTTACCGTTTCTAATTCTCTGAGAGATCTAGAATGTCCGCCTTTTGTTAGAACATCAAGCAAACTATCAGCCATTACAAAAGGATAATCTTGTGATTTCATCAAAAATTCATGAATACTAGAAGATTAAAAGATAATTAGCATAAATTTCTAATCAAACTTTCAATGGGAAAATGATTTTTGCTATGTAAAGTCAAAACAAGATGGAGAGATGTTAGTCCTGGCATGTTCTTTTATTAAGGACTTGCATTAAGGACCAGCAAACTGCTAAGTCTGTCATCATTCAGCAGCAAATGCTCTGACTTGAACATAACGGCTTCTGTTCATGAAAGCTACTGCGTGTATCTTAATTGCTTACCTGAAAGATCCTTGATTAGAGTCTTCCCCATATGTCGAATAAATTAGATCTGAATCATCTTTACTGATGTTGGCAAAGGTAGAGTCATACGTTGGAGCATAGGAACTATAGGGTCCGTAATTCAAGTACAGCACTGATGGATAACAGTACTAATTACAATCTCCAATGGACATTAAATGAAAACAAGAATGCATTGTAAAATAGTCCTCAAAAAGGAACTTTTTTAGGAGTATGGTTAAGCTTAATAATTAACATCTATTTCAAAGGCATTTTTATTTACATGTTTTGTTAACAGTATTTTATGCCTTAACACAATATGAAAATTCATTTCAGCTCTACTAACAGGTTTTGGGTTGCCAACTATGATCTTTCTAAGCTAGAAAAATCTTTTTGTTTAGCTGATGTAGTTTCCACACCTTCCATTATAGAGGAACACTTCATTAAATACATTTCTTCTTTTGTTTGTGCAAATTCAGCTAAGTTTTGTGATGTGATGTTTAGTTTGGTGATAAATACATGCAAGAGAAATAACACATTTTTATCATTAAAAAAACAGGTTCTAGGCTATTTATGTGGTGGTAATGAGACCATAAACAGGATCTGTTTTAAGGAAGAGAATTTAGAGTAAAAAATACTCAGCACTTACCTGGAGTAACTTTGTTTCTTTTATCTTCTTTGAAACCTTGTAATGTATTAACTCCTGACTGAAGTCTTCCTGCTGTCATACCCAGCTTTACAGGGCAGTAACCTTGTTCTGGTACAAAATACAAAACAACAAAGTCTTAGTTGAGTGGTATGAAAGATGTATAAGCTTACTCATTTACAACCACTCTCAAAAGTGCATTATCATATGCAGTTGCATACTAAAGATTGCACGTAGTTTTAAATCTGAATTAATGTTTAAGTGATACTAGTTAAGCATAGAAAATATAGCTTAAATAAATATTAAGAGCTTTTACTGTTGTCACTGTTGCTTTTTCTCCTTCCTAACCTCCTCAAATACAGACTCTATTGAGGATCCAAAGGGCAAAACTCTCCTCATTCCTGACGAGGTTTATTGCTGCCCAAAGAAGGGAAAAAGGAACTGATTTATCAGTCAGTTTTTCAGCTTGTTTTCTGTCTACCCTAAGCTTATTCAGTCCAGCTCTGTAACAAGGTGGCAGTTAAGTACTCAAGCCCCTGTCTTTAGCTAGTGGCAGTGACATAACAGAATAAATTGGCACCCAGACAGTTCCCACTGTTCCCACTTCTAGGTTTGTTACTCTTGGGGTGAACAAACACACTAGTCTGTATATGAATGAGGTTAAGGTGCCCAAACACACAGCAGGCAGCCCTCTCCTCATGGCAGCTGCTTTCCTCCTGTACCTCCTGCAAGCAGCTGACCCAAAAAGGAGATGTAAAAAACCAGAGGGCTCCTTCTAGCACCCACTACTGTCCTGTTCTACCTGCTCCCTCAACTGCAGCTTTTTAAACCCTCTTCTTAATCAGATTACAAAGAAGTGTTTGGATCACTTGCTGATCTGCCCCAGCAAAAACACAGAAGAGCTGGTAAGTGAAAGCCTGAAAGTGGCCAGGGACCTGGGCCCTGCCAACTTACCGCTTGTGTTAAGGTCAACTGGATTAAGAAGGCCCAGAGTTGTTGTGCCATCTGGTTTTCTTCTTTCAAATTCACACTGAAATAAGATTAGACTATTTTAATGTACGTACTAGTTGAAACTCATAGTTCTTAAACTAATAAAAATACCAAATACAATTATTTCACAGGTAATAAACAGAAAGGGATTTGGAAAGCTCAGTCATACTGCTGCTCTAATTTCTTTATCTTCACTAGAAGATCCCCTTACTATTGGTGTAGGCATAAGGAACTAAAGAATTAAGATAAATAATATTTCTAGAGACTATGAGATAATATATTTAATTTCTTGGTAGCAAATGAAATGGACTTCGTTTACCAAACTGTATTTCTTTGATCAAATACAAGGGTGTTCCACTGTTGCAGGTGAGTTTTTTGCATGTGAGGTTTAAGATAGATTTTTGAAGTTGCCACTATTTATCTTTTCTATGAATTTATTTGTGATTTCCAAAAACTTATGATAAACTTGTTTTGCTGATGAAAGCATTCAACTGAAATGCTTTTCTTTTTATCAGCTTAAGATAATATACAAATTATCTGTGATGTGTAAAAAGGTGTAAACTGTAGTAAACATGACTCTCAAGTTATATAAGATGCCAAGTAAGCTTGTTTCACAAAATGGAGTTTCCCAAAAAGCAAAGATTCACCTGGCTGTTTGCAAGTCGTCTTGTTAACTTTCCTCCGGATTCCCTAACAATGCGATCAATCTGTTCTTGTTCCCTTTCCAAACTGTTATTTCTCAATCTGTCTTCAGGTAGATCTTTGTCCTTCCTGTGAAGAAAGACCACATATTTTAGTTACTAGAATCTGACTTAAAAGATACTGAATGGCTTAGTTATCAAACAAGGATATGGTGGAGATATTTTTATATCCAACTATGCAAACTGCTTTTGTAGGCAAAACAACTGAAAGATAAAAAAAAAAACAAACAAAAAAAACCCGACAACTTTTAATATGGTCTATATTTAATACAGCAGGGGAAAATACGTGGAGGAGACTTGTCCACAAATGGTGAGTTTACATTAGTGCCTAAAGAATTTCTTGTATAGAACTTGCTTTAGCCATACTGCTAGATTTTGCAGCCTCAATGCCACAAAATTAAGAATGATATTTTTTGTAAAATACAGCAGTAGCTACTCTGAATTTTAGTAGTAGTATTTTCAAATCTGAAGTAGAAAACAAGGAATGGAGTTGATAAGTAGGTATAGGGTTACCCCCAAGAAAAATCTTGGCATCCTCTAAAATGATTCTAAATATACATTCATTTTTTGCTAGATTAGGAAGCTTGATGTTTGCTTGTTGCAAATGTTGCTCCTTTGAGATGAACAACTTTTAGTGCATATGCAATACCAGAAAGGCATAAACCCAACTCTGCTGATGCCTAAGATTCATTTTGTTTCAGTAGCATAAGAACGGTGTAACCTTTAATTGTTATTGAGACAATACTTTACTTTTTGTGTTCTTTGTTAGGTGTTTTGAATACTTTGGTGTCACTGTCCGCAGGTTCTCCTTTGTCTTTCCCCAGACCAGTTTCCTCTTCCCCATTTGGTTGCTGTTCCATCTTGTCTTTTTCCTTCCTGGTCTTCTGCAGGTCAGCCATGAATTCTATACTTTGTTTCAAGCTCTGAATTCTTTCCTAAAATAGATACTGGAATGCTTTTACTTCCTACTTCAATTATTTTGTTTCCTAGTTTACCCATACAGAATGGTTTTATTTTGGAACATTTTTTTCTAATACATAGCACATATAGAGGCAATTTAGAAAATGTAAAATAAGTGCAAATAGTTATAAGCGACCTGGTAGCTATGCTAAAAGCATGATCTTAAATCTACTATGTAAACATTTGAGAAGCGTTAAACTATTTTTAACAGGTTTCAAAAGATCCATAGACAAAAACTAGAATACAAAGCCATCAGAAGGCAAGAAGCATACTTTTTAATGCTTTGTTTTGTAATTTTCTATTACCTGGCTGAGTATCTTCATCCCTGAGTGCAGTAGTTTCTTTGCAGCTTTGTAGTAAATGGTGTCTGGCTTGTTGTAAATCATTGCATTAGTGCACATCAATTTGAAGTTATCCTGCACAGACACATTGATTTCATAATGAAAGTTAAAACTTTGTAATATACTATATTAAAGTCCTAGATGCAATATTAGCAGTATCTTGAGCAATTGTGAAAAATAACTTCAAAGAACATTTCTACTTAATAGATTTATGAAATGTGTTTAAACAATACCAAATGAAGCCTTCAGAAATAAGCATATAGATTAGACTCTTAAGTCTCAAAACTAGCATTCCGATGAACACTGTGAAAACATTCCTAAATGTTTAGTGCTCTTCTAGCTTTAAAAGCATTGATACAAGCTCTTTTAGCTAAAATGAAAACCTTTCCCCACAAGTCAGCAGCTAAAGGAAAAAAAAGTGAAGCAACCCAATTTTTCTCCATTACTCTTTCCAGTTACTTAGATGGAAAAGCAATGTTCACATATTGCCTAAGCTTTGCCAAAATAAAAGCCTGATGAAACCATGAGGTTTAGTCATGAGCCAGTTATCCTTGCCTAATCAGTTATTTGTTTTTTTATACCTCCAGCAAGTACAAGGCAGCATTTAGGCACTTCTATTCACTTCACCAAGTGCCAGTTTTATGAAATCAGTACTTGAAAGTATGAGGGGAAAAAAAAAAAAAAAAGATAAATTTAAATTCTGAAAAGGTACAATAAGTCATTACAGAGAATCTTCCAAAGTTTTATTTACAATTAAGAAAAAAAAAAGTAGTTCTATATGAAGTTCATTTCTTCAATAACTAATGTAATCTGGAAATGTATTACAGATTTTTACAGGCCTGCTTATCACAAAAGTTAAAACGAAAATCAGCTTTCAGCACAAGCATCTTCCAGTAAAAATAAGCACTGATGTTTGTGAAAGGTTGAGAAACCAGAAAGCAGGGAGAAAGACGTTCTCTAGATCTGCCTGCCAGACTAACCGGATACAGCTGAAACAACAGGGAATATTTTATAAAGTTTCAGAGCTCTCAGTAAGAACATCCAATCAAATACAATTCGAACTAGTAAAATAAATTAAACTACTAGTTATACACCCTTTACACTCCTCATTTAGCCGAGCAGAGAACTAGAGAACATTTCTGTTGAAGAAAACAAGAGCAAGAGCTCTAGGAACCTTAGGAATGGCACCCCTAATCCACTAGAACTCGTGCACACACATGAAGAGGAGCCAGCACAGAGGCGAGAGAAAGAAGAATTAAATGTTCCCTTCTGCATCTCTGACAGGCTTGTGGGTATCAAACCTTTAATGGTATGCCTTATATTTTGATACATAATCCAGAGGTGTTATAAGTATTAATTCAAGCCTGTAAAGTGGTAACAACTGCTGTGTTATGGCCTCAAAAGGAAAAAAAAAAAAAATAGCCAAGGGACTGATGAGACAGAAATTTGTGTATTGAGACTGGCCATCATCACACAGTACTTGGTCCCAGCACTTCACTTAAAGCACACATGACTAGGAATTCTTAAAAACAAAAAAAGCTTTCACCTTTCTCCTCTTTTTGACATGCATATATAGTAACTGAAAGTCTGTTTTCTTCTCCACATTCAAAACTTACTTGCTCACAAAAAAGGTCAAGAAATATTCTTCCAGGCAGACATGCTGATTCTTTTGGAAACTTTATATTCTCATAATATACCAGTGTTGAAGTAAGTTGAATAAAAGTTTGAATAAATCTATCCATGGAAACTGATAATATCTCTTTGTAGTCAAAATGAAATTTAAAGAGTTACCTTTAATTCTTCTATGGACTGGTACCCATTGTTCTTGATCTTCTCTTTCATAGTACTAAAATCCATTGGATTTTTAATGATCATGGAATAGCCAGGGGCGATAAAGTCAGTCACAGGAAATGAAAAGAAAGAACTTGGATCCTTTCTGTTAAGATATGAAGAGATTTTTTTTTTTTAATGTTTCAATTTTTAACAAAGAACATCCTGAGCTTGGAATTAAATACAAGGGAAAGGACTAAGTTGAAAAGGAATCAAAAAATATAAAGAGAGCTTGTGTCAGCACAATCTTTAACTTCAGAAGTTGAAAGATCCCACATGCAAACCCATATATCTGAAAAGTGCTACAATCATATTTTAGAAGTTAGTTCTATATTTTTGATAGCTATCTGTAGTCCCATGAAGATTAAAAAAAAAAAAAAAATCTTTCTAGGTTTTGGTTTTTCAACAGATGTTTTATATTCTACTTGAGTCAATGGAAAATAAAGGGAGAAAGGGTTACTAAAGTGAGTATTTGCTATTCATTTATTAGTTTATTTACTCTGAAAAGGAAAACTTCTTAAAGTTGTAAAATAAATATTTGTATGTATTTACAATTATGTTTAACTTTCAAGTTATATAATTTTAATATTTCTACATTAAAATTTTCTAGGACCTCCAGTGACTGTCATTCTAGCCTTCCCTAAAGTACTCTTACTACACAGACTGATATATCAATCTGTCTGAATTTAATTACATTCCTATGACATATATTGATGTTCACGGGTACTTCTGCTACCATTAAAATAAAATACACTATAAAATCCTTCGCTGTTACTAGATACATTGGTGAAACCCTAGACAATTCAGGCCTTTTTTTCGTACAGCTTAATTATGACTTTCAGATTTTGACATAAAGCTGCTAGAGAAGAAAGAAAAGTATTTTGCTGAACGCTGCAGAAGCAGGTAGCACTGATAGTCTGCAATACCTGCACACTGGCTTCCAGTTGACAAATGGGATTTAAAACCAAAAGTGGCTTTTTCTACATGCATACAGAGGTACATGAAGTAAATACACAAACACGTGGGTTTTTGACTCTGCGTAGTTAGTTCCCTGAATTTGGCACCTAGACCTTGAAAGTGCAGCTTCTTTAACAAAGACACATCCTTACAAAATTTTATGGGCTTGCTTTGGTGCGACAGATCAAAAGAAAACCTCTCACTCTTGTACAAAACATTTATTCTTAAAATCAAGAATATCCTAAATCATAGACTACTAAAAGAAAGTCAGATTGCTGCTCTGAAAGTCAGATTGTTTAATGAGAAGACATTTGACTACTACGTAAGAGAAAACGGTTTAAGATACGTGCAGTTGCTTTTTACAGTAAACAGGGCTACAATGGATGAACTAAAGTCAAAAAAGATATAATTTTAGCAAATTCATTACAAATTCTTGTACATCTCTGATAATAAGCTTCTTACAAAGAAAGTATCACACTTTTGGCAAATAAAGTGTATGAACTATTTACAATGATTTTTAAAATCGGAAATTGGAGTTGTTTACAAGGTGCCTAAACCAAGAAGTTAAAGGTCTACATAATTAAAGCTGTACTGTAATTTCTAAAATAATCCTGTCAGCAATCATACTTATCAATGGCATTTTCACTCTGAGCGATCACCTACCTCAATTTTACAGGCACAAAAAAAAAAAAAAAAAAAAAAA
>VZSV01000008.1:1813842-1831277 GCA_013398735.1 Nothocercus julius | reverse complement strand
TTCTGTGGCCAAGACTGTTTGTTCAATTCTTAAATTAACTGGCTAATCCTGTCCTGAGTCTAATGAAATTTCAGAGAACGATATCACCACCAAGTAAACGTGGTATATTGCACTGAGAGCTGCCCTTCCTATGTGTCTGGTTAAGTAAGACCCACTGGATCGGAGATCCTTTGCCACTCAGCTGGCTGTTTTTAGAGGCCAGATCTCTGGTGCTTTGCTAATGCAGTGTTTTAGCACTGGTCCTCTACTAGAAGACCTATAGGCACAGCTTCAAGCTTTAGACAACTGAATGTTTCTTTCAGACTTATTTCAGGTCTCACACTATTTAACATTTTGACAAGTTCTGATCTGCTGGAATCATATACTTGTAATCTCAAACTTTCATCAAAAAAAACCCCACTGCTTTTAGATACCATTATTGTAGACCAAGACTTTGAAATATGGCCTCAGTAAACCCTGGGAACTGAGAAATTAAATAAAGCATCCATATTAAAATAATCTGAATTTCATGCTATTTAAGGCAATCTGGTGATTTCTTTGAAAGTCTGGCTTTCAGACTTTCAGATACTTCAACTGACAATGTAAGTCGTATTTTAGACTTTGTGATTTGGACCCAACTTGACATGCATGCATATTCCAAAATTCTGTTTTTGTAATGTCCTTGGACATGTGATTCTGCTGCTGTAAGTTGCTATGTCAAGGAAAAATCATTTCAAAGCTTTTATCAGCTTAAAAAAATGGAGCTGCTATTTTTTTTTTCCTTTTTATGACAATCCCCAGATTATATCCCCACCCACCAAGGATACATTTTATATGTATAGAATCTTCTATGGCATTCTTGTTGTCACTTGGCTTTGAACTAACTGTAACGTAACCCAAACTTTGAAATGTGACATTTTACATCAATATTTGAGTGGTGGAGCATATCATCTTATTTTACCCACTTTCTTCCTCTCTCTCATCTTCTCTCACAATACAGTAAACCCTGTATCTGGCTCCCTGTGCAGCCTGCAGATGACCATAATACAAGCTTTTCTAATTAGCTAAGATTTTGCTGATTGGGATTTGTTTTCCACTGAGCTTTCTGAAGAACTTTAGTTTTACTCCTAACAAACTGCCTTTAACAGTCAAGGTATTTGATTCAAATGTTTGCTTTCTTGTCTCTTCCTTAGACAAATTTTTCTTAGTCCAAATCTGTTTGGAAATGGACAAATTTGAAAAGGTTGAGGGCAGTTTGTGGGTGCAGTTGCTATATAGGGTTTTAAAAATCTGTTTCTTGAAGCATGTGTTTTGATTACGAGACCCTTTACAATATGTCACGTTACTGGAAAGTTTTCAAATTTGTTCTCTTTCAACCATCATGAATTGAAGCTGGAAAACTAAATGTATCTGTAATTTCTTTATTGCTGTTGTATTGTATTTTCCTACATGGCATCTGATTTTCTGTTTGCCTAGAAATCATTGGCCCTTTTATAAATAAGCTTCAACATTTAGCATAGAGTAAACTAGATGTTAGTTATTAAAATAATTTTGCATGTTGTATATTATGTACTAATAGCCAGTTTATTGAATCATCTCTTAGTTGTGATAGTTTATACCTGTGACATTCCTCACTGATATGCAGAAGTATCTGAATATCATGGAAACTACAACACTGAGTTAGAAATTGTTATTCCATACCAACAGGTATTTCTGTCATGATCTCAATTTTTCACTTTTGGTGAGGGCTAACCAAAAGATGAGATGCCTTCTGCTTCTGCTAATGGTTACGTAAACTTGTGTTCGGTTCAAGGAATTCAGTTTTTGGAGCTAAGGATAAAGATTCTCACTTTTTGTGCATAACTCTTTGAAATAATTTTATCCTTCCTGCATGATTTGCTTTGTGAGCAAAATGAAAATAGAGATGCTTCTCTTCTTTACAAAGAAAAAGACAGTATTTGGGACCTTCCATCCAATCTTCCATCCTTGCATAAGAAGGATATTTGTTTCATTATTTGTTGGTCTGGATGTAGCTTTGTAACAAGATACCTGTGTCAGCTAAAGTGCATAATCTTTTTTCTGTCTGATTTTGGCTATTATAATACTTACTATGGTTGCAAGTCAGAGTGCATAAAGTGCTTGTGTGTTTTGCTAATGTAACTGGGGATATTTTGGGTATCACTTGAGTGGATTCCAGAAGTGTCTCACAGAATATAGAAGAAGGTTGTTGAAGATTATGTACACAAAAAACATTAGTTGGGTTAGGATGCGAACCTCTGTGTCAACTGTTGCTTTTGATAGGTGAAATAGTCCCTTTGAAAGCTCTTTCCTGTGTTCTTTGAAATAATTTTAGTTAGCAATAAAATAGCTGGTAGTAACCACCAGCATATAAAAATGTGCTTCAGGTCACTTTATCCTCATGTGTGATGTTTCCCAGAAAAGGCTTGTTCTGGACACCATTTCTAAAATGCTATTGATAAGTGCAAGGAAAGTTTTATCACTGCCTGGCATTAGAAATGCAAAGTCTCATTCTTGTTGGTTGAATGTTCAGGATTAGTAATTTCAGTTCCCTGTGTATTTTCAGGGGATCATGTTCCTCATCTTAATCAGTGTCAAGTTTCTATAGCAACTAGCATTTATGAGTGCTAGACAATAATGTATGCTGCTATCACTTCTAGCCACTAAGAATAACTGAGAAAATGTCTGAAAATGTGTCCAAGTATTTTCATATGCTGCTGCTTCTATCTCCTAAAGAGCACCTCATGGATAGCCATAAGTATTGCTTTGGATATTACTTTGGATAGCCTTTTATTATTGGACATTTATTTAGCAAAACATCAAATAATGTACTTATTTAAATCTTTAAATTAGCCACATTTTTTTTTCAAAACACCGAGCAAAGAAGGAAACAATCAGCACAGACATTTATGGGTTTCACTCTTTGATCAGCATGTATACAGCACAGCCAATATAATTTCATGTGTTAATGCAGATGTGAAGTGCTTGGTGAAGCTTTCTGGCTTTAATCACTTGTGAAGTCTAGTGAGCAAGAGGTGGAAGCAGCAAAGAGATGCAGAGACCCCTGTAAAGCGGCAGGCCCTGGTGCAATGAAACATGCAGTTTGGGCTAGGCTGCCGCAAGCTTGTTCATGTGCTGGTACCGAGAGTTTGAGCCCTGTGCGAGCTCAGCCCTGTGTGTTGCCGGAGCAGCCTTGCTCTGTAGTCAGTGACACAGAGGAACGCTCGAATCAACAGGGTGTGGGGAGGACAGAAAAGTGCTATTTTGCACAGGCACCCTCAACCTAAAAGTATCCAAACCTGGAAGGCTGAAATAAAGAATAGAAGGAATATTTTGATAGTTCATATATGATTACCAGTATGACTTTTAAAACTATTTAGGAGCTGAAATATGACTATTTCTTTGATGCATTGAGTATTACAGGGCCACTGTCATTTTCCATGTGCTTGTGTCCCAATAAAGTCCAGTGAGGCAGATGTGAGTCTCTGGTTAGAACAGACATGTTTATGATGCTTTTTTTTTTTCCTTTTTCTTTTTTTTTTTATTTTGATGTTAAAGTGCTGTATACTATGGGGGTGGCAAATACCCATCTGTTAGCACAGATGGTGATCAAGAAATGGCACTTTACTTTGTCTAATTCATTTACTTATGGTAACAAGCAAATCTCTATTTCTGCCCCAAGATCTTTGTGACCATAATGAGATTGTAATTCATTGGTAATTAAGGATGAACCCCTCTGTAGAGCTGTCATGTTGTTCATGCTATTAGATATGCTTGTGGATATATATATATATATATATATATGTGTGTGTGTGTGTGTGTGTGTGTATGTATGTATATAGATCTCTGCTTTGTAAATATTTTCGCTGTGACTTTGTGCCATTCCTTTAGGCATGCCTTCAAGTAAATTTCTTTTTAAATGATTTTATGAACCTGAAGTAATACCTTGCTCCATACCTCAGAACTAAAATACCAACATTTTTGCTAGACATGTATGCAATTGCATTTATGACTTTGGTTTGTGGCTGGTGTTGTTGCATGGACTGGGAAAATTGAACAGGGTCCAGCTGGATCCACAAAGTCTCCCTCCTGAGTGGACTTGGATTTATCTGTCATCTCTGCTTCTCCCAAACATGTGGACTTCAGAGGCCTTGGAATGAAAGGAGGGAGCAATTTGGAAATGGAACCTGCCTTAGCAGCTGTTGTATACATGAGTATATGAAAAATGAGTGTCCCTGTGTTGTTTGCTCTGCTCGATAGTTACATTCCTGTGCTCTGAGCTTACTCAGCCACTCGTGTAGAGTGGGGTCCTGGGTAAACTAGGCGAACTAAAGGTTCCTGCTGGTATTGTTGGATGCTCCTGGCCATGTAACAGGAAGTAGCTCTGCATCTGGGCCTTGTCCTGCTCCCATCTATTCACTTCATACAGTGCTTATAACAGGAAGGTCCAAAATTTTGTTTGGCATTTGGTGTAGTAAGCACATTGAAAGAAGTACATCTTTCAGACTTGGACAAGTATTTAATTCTCAAGAAGTTTTTCTCAATAAAATATCTTTAAAAATACCTTATTTTATCATAAAAAATGTTCACATTATGCAAATATGGAACAGATTCCCAGCTAAAGCCATGCTATTTCACAACAGTTTAAAACTGGGCATTGAAATTGAGGAAGAAAAGTTTGAGCTGTAGCCCTAACTGTGGTGCATGCAAGCTAATATTTTCTATAAATTCTTCAAACTCTGTTTGAGATCTGCTTGGAGTCTGATCATTTTGACCTAACTCATGGGAGAATCCTGCTCATTTCAAATAGCTACAAGCTTTGATTATTCAATTCCAGTATTTCAGGCCCATTCCAAATTTCCCTGATTGACTTGCTTGGCCAGATTTTATTTGGTATCTTTAGCCCTTTTTTTCTTTAGTATAGACTTTAAGTAGTTATGTCAGATTTTGTATTTAATACACAAAGTATCTGAAAATTTCTGTGCTCATAGCAGGCATATCAGACTACTGGATTACAATCTCATGTTACCCAAATAAAGGTGAAGATGAACCTTTTCCTAGTAAGTTTTAAGTCGTTGTTTTGAGAACAAAAGGATGATCAAATCTGTTTGTATTGCATTTGCACTTGTAAGCTGTAATAGGAGAAAAATGATGCGTCTAGCTGAGTCTTGCGAGTTACACTCCAATTAAATCTTTATCTCAGCAGTTCAGCTTTCTCATTTCATTTTGCGTGCTGGTGTTTCCAGAGGACACGTGATAAATAGAAAATCATGAAGAGCATTAGGCCACTTGGTGGTGTAATATGCCAAGGAAAATGAACCTGTCATGTTCAAGTTCGGAAGTATAGATGTTAGACCAGTTTTATATGCTTGTTCAAGCAGTCATGGTTATCTGATTACACACAGGACAAGATGTTACCATGAGCAGTTACTTCTAAAAGAGCCTTGCTTTCAAGTAGGGAGTCAAATGAGTACGTTTCAGGGGATAGATCCTGGTTTTCTCTCAGATCTTACTGAAGTTGTTTGTGTTCAGTCTGTTAATGTATTGTTAGCTCATTCAGAAATCCTGAACCAGTTCACACTGGAAAATCTGTTATTCAGGACTGGCGAAGCCATGCGTGACATCTGCAGGCCCCCAGTGAGGGATTTCAGTAATTTAGTTTTTGTATGCTAGACGAGTGCAGACATCCCTCAAGTTCCTCGCAGGTGCAGCAGCCTTCCTTCAGCTCCAGGTTTTATATGGAGGCCTGAGAAGCTTGGGAAAAGCTGCGGTATTGCACTAGCTTGGGAGCTGCCTCTAGCTACACAAGCTGTGCAGTAGGAAAGCAGGAGCTCACTACCCTGTCTCACAATTTAAAGCAGCTTTTCTAGGTGTATGCAATTTGCAGAGTGGTCCTGAAGCGCAAGCGCTTATGCAGTGAGCCCCAAAAGGGGGAAGATCAGGTTGGTGGCATCTATTTTGCCACCACACAGTAACAAAGATAAAAGGTCTGGCCTTCCTCTGCCTTTTAGTTAGAACTTCTTTTAGGCAGGTACAACATGTTTGAGCACAGCAGGATGCTGCGAGGTCTGTAGAGCAGTGTTTGCAGATCCAGGGTTTGTACTGTACACACTGGTGTTCTCACTGAGGGGGAAACGGGAGGATAAAAGCAGCAGTACAAGGCTACTTTGCAAATTCTAGCAGGAGTAAACATTTTTCATACTAAGTGGGCCCCACTGAGGGATGTCAGTTTTAGTCAAACCATTATTCTGAAATGGTAATTGAATTTTTATTTTCTGGGGAAAAGAAAAAGTGAATGAAAAAAGGAGGAAGTTTCAGTTTCTGTCTGACAAAGCAAAAGAAAAGTTCAGGTCGATTTTCAGATTGTGTAGGAAAACAATCAAAGATGTTGGGGCTTGTATTTTGTTTGAGTTTGGCTTGCCTTTGGGCCTGTAGCCTATAAGTGAACTGAAATTTAATCTCAAGTTTGGGGTACTCAGATAAAACTGGCTTAATATTGTCCTTAATGCTTGTACAGTAGCAAGTCTTTGAAACTTCAAGACTAAAAGAGATAACAAGTCAGTAGTGGTTAATTTTGAGAACAAGTGACCCTCATAGTGCTCATATTCTCCACTCATTTTTTGTCCTAGTTCTCTTAGATTAAGGTCCAGTTTGTTCCATAGCCTTGAGAAATGACCTTAGAAAGATTCTGGATCACAGGATTAGGGTACTGTAGGCCCATATGTGGCAGCAGTATAAAGGCACTTGCAAAAACTGGGCCTTCATCAGCTGTTAGGCATTTCTTGCATTGCAAGTTGATTTTCTGTTGTCTGGATGTGCCTCTTGGAATTCCTGATCATCTCTGCTGCTTCACTAGACTATCATGATGGGCTGTAATGAAATAGAGGCTTTAGGTTTCAGTTTCTCTATGTGTAACAACTTCATTGATATTTATTTATTTTTTTTTACAAGTTGTTTTTGCAAGATTGTTTTTGCACGTGTCGGTTTTTAACTTTCGCTCTAGATGGTGCAGAGATAATGTGTAGTGGTAGTTAATGTGAATGCTCTTTTTCTTCTGGTTTTTAAATCTTGTTGCTTTTTATTTTGAACCCGCCCCACTAAGTAGAATAGAGACTACTTAAAATAGATTGTCTGGGCTTGCAAATTGACAGCTGGAGAAATGAAAACGTGAATCTGCCCAGGCTGACTTAGCAGAACTCCTTGAAGATTTGAGCTCTTCTGAAGTCTTCAAGGATAGCTGCCCTGCTATGGAAAGATAGGGCAGATGGATGCAATCCATGGGGAAGAACACAGCTTGGCTCTACTGTTGTTATGCTACTTGGCGGTTGGTGTTTTGATAAGATCAGCACAGTCCAACCTCTTTAATATTGTGGTACCCATGTCCTGAAAGGGAACAAGAAGCTGCTCTCGTATTGAGAGGGATCGCTGAAACCGTTGTACTAAAGCACAAATATATGATCAATTTAATCTGTTGGCTTTAAAGAAAAAAATAACTCATTTTAAGGGAGAAAAAAAAAAAAAAAAGGAATTGATCTAAGCATGTAACTGTTTAGATATGGTCTGTTTGGTTAGATGTAAATTCCTCATGTCACTGCTCATTAACATTGTTGTGCCAAGTATTTATGCATGAGTGTCCAAGAAGAACTGGATGTGATCAATTCAAAATGGTCTTGTCAGGCTGCATGAAGAATTCACTCTGAGATATATGTGGCAATACAAGCTTTATGATTTATTCTGACAGGATATTCACATTGCTGCTTTAAGTATTTCTCCAAATCTCTTCACAGTGCGTGATCAATTAGTTCTTTACTTATCCCATCTATTAAGTTAGAACATGAAAGTGTCAGGAATACTGCCACTTCTCATAGGAGTTTTATATGTCCTTTTAAATTAAATCAGTCTTAGCCATGGTCTCTCTGGTCCTTCACCTATATAGGTATATAGGAGATCCTGCACTTGTAGGAGTTGTTTCCTTTTGCCATCCTCTCATTCCCTGGAAGCTGGGAGGCTGTAGTGATGTTCTGTGTAGCTCTGGGTAAGCCCCTTTCCCCTCTTCACTCTTCCTGTCTCAAAGGAAACTACTTAAATTCTAAACATTGAGAGGGTTGTAGAAGTTAGCAGGGAGTACTGCAGCATTAGGCAACTTAAATGTGTGGTGGCACAGTTATGTCTTGCTGTTATTTCCTGATTATTGCATATTTATTTCTGTAAAGAACCTTGTTTGTATACTGAGATGGAATAATTCAATATTGTTTTAAGTCCATGTTTTGCTTTTTGCTCTATCTTGCAGCTGGTAGCTCCACAGACTGATCATGTGAGAAGATATTTTCCTATTATCAGTGCCTTAAGTTTTCTGACCTTTGTTTCATTCACATCCCCATATTCTCCCATATGGAAAAGAATGAATTTCAGTCATACCCTCATGCTTGGGTATCAGGCACCTTCATGTCATCTTTCTATATGTTGGAAAAACATAAAAATTGTTTGAAATTGACCTTATAGGAAATTAGGCAGTATTTTTGCCCTAAAACCATGGTACATTGAGTACATTTTGGACTTTTTTCCTTTTGAAAGGGGTAGCTCCTCTTCTGTGCTGCTATAGGACGAAACGTGAAAACATGTGTGCCAGAGATTAACAGAAAATGAAAGCACGCAGCTTATACTTCTTCCAAGGTTATATGTTTATTTTGGTGGAAAGGGCCTAACTGGTGGCTTTTTGAATGGCTGGTATAACTATTTTCTTTCTCCTAAACCTTATTATTGAAATACCTGAATGTTCAAGATATTTTTACGTGTGGCTCCCACTGATGTTGATGATGCTGCTCATCTCAAAGGACTGTAAGTAGCGTTGCTAAGTGTATGCATGGGAAGCAGTTGAGGAAAGGTTTTAACCAAGTAGTAGGTGACATTTTCAGAAAGGTTGTTGGACCAGCAATAATACTAGAAATGTTTGTTTTAGGGGCTGTGACAATATTTTCCGTTTCTTATAAAATCTTTTTCTTATTTCACTAGTGGATTCTAGCTAAATTAGCAATACATCTTCAGAAAAAAAAAAATAGAAATTTTGTTTGATTTCATTGGAAACATAAATGTAAGAGTCATACGTATTCAGCTGAAACCCTGAGTTTATTGTTACCTACCAAAATTCTTGCTTTATAGTACAGAGCAACATGTCACAGTTGCCAAATTTCACTGGAGATGAAGTGATAATCTCTGGCTATAAGTTGTAAATTGCTTTGGGATAAAAGGTACTGCATAAATTTAAATTGTTACCTTGTTAAATGCAAGTGTAGCATAACATGGTTTTCAAGCTATTAATGACTATTTTCTCTGCAAGTCTGATGGCTTTTTTTTTTAAGATAAAATAGAATTGCCTATATGAAATCAGCCTAAAATGTTCTTATCTGACACATTGTGATAGTCATTCTTGCTGCTATTAACAAATATTACTTGGAAGAATTACAGGGTAAAATCAGAAGAAGTTTTACTGTGTTTTTTTATTAGTTTTACTGTTTTGATTAGCAGATTGTTTATCTTGCTAGTTAAAGAAAATCAAATATTTTCTAATAGCACTTACTAAAATACAGGGTTTTTTTGTTTGTTTTGGGCTTGTTTTTAGCAACACAGAGAAGTCAAAATGTCATAGCATCTATTTTGAGTGTGTAAAATGATTTAAAATGTTAACAGCAAAAGCACTGTTAATGAGAAGGTCATTTGGGAGATTTTTAATTGACGTATTGGTGAATACCATATTGAGATTGCAAACTTCAGTTCTTTCCCCCATTTTTATAGTTGTTTTTTTTAAAGGGAAAAGGGAACAAAAATCCATGAGACTGTAACTAAAATGAGAGTTCCCATCAATAATGTGCAAGATCATCAAGTTCTTATCAGTCTAATTGTGGTTATTAGTAAGTGCTGGGAGCTCAGTGGTACCTGACTGTATTATCTACTCACCTGAGCAACTCTAAGAATGTGAATGTGTTTTTATATACCAGCCACTGGTGTGTGTTGTGTGTATATATACTATATATAAATATATATGTGTATATATATATGTGTATATATAAATAGATTTGATAAGTATTAGTCTTAAAATGGCTTTGTTTCACAAACTTTATCCAGTGAAGCAATGGAGAAAAACAGAAAAGTTTTAAGTAGAAATTGTTTAGGAAGAGGGGGCATAGTGATACTGGCCACTTGAAGATGGAGGAAGCAGAGAAGAAAAGAATCCCAAATAACTGGAAATTGTGAATTGCTGTTTCAGTGGTGAGAACACCAGCAAACAAAGCTGGATGGGAAGGGATAAGACTGAGTAGAAAATAAACAAATAGGTGTTAAATAATGGTAACTAAAAACCTAATTTTTGCTGGATGCTGACCTTTTAGCAGCTCCAGCATAGTTTCACTTTGTGCTGACAGCTCCACTTCATCCACAACATGTACATTAATAATACACGCAGGCCATGGTGCGTGGAAATAAAGAGTGCATTATGCATGTGCATTTTAGCAAGTCTGATTTCAGTTTCAGAGCATGTTCGTATCTGGTAAACACTATCATTTCGTGGTTTGATTTGATTCCTTGTTATTCTGACATGATTCATGGTGTAGAGCTAATAATGGGAGCGCTGCTACTGTAGCAATGAGAAGGGAAATTTTCCTGAGCTATGTTGCTAAGCCCTCACCATGATCTAAAAGGAATAAAAATCAGCACCTTTGCACTTGTTTGAATGAGCATTGTGAAAGAAGTGAAGGGGGTATTAAATATCTGTAAATATCTTTAAGTATCTATACAGATAGATGTTATCTATCTGTGCCAAGATATCTGTCTGTACCAAAATGAGGCGGTGGTTGTGTCGTGTGTTGGTGTGTCTGGCTGTATCCGGAGCGATAGCAGTGATGAATGCAGAGGTGGTGTGGGCACTGCTACCTGTAGTCTCTGCAGGGTTGTTGCTGGTCTGAATGGCAGTCCCATCTTTGCTTTGCTCTACCACCACAGTTGCAGTAGGGGCCACTTTAACAAGATTTACAAGAGTTTCTGTTTTAACATCTTACTACCGTGTTCCCTGAACAGCAGCTACAAAGTGACATGATGCTTTCGGTATGAAGGAATGCAGACAATTTAATTCAGGTCCTCTATGCCTGAAGGTCTTCTATAGCTGAAGATAACCCTTAAGCACAACTTTAAGGGGCAGAATTCAGGATTCCAAAGTAAAATTTGACATGCAACCTTAGCGGTGGGGTTTGCTATTATTTTCCTGGGGCAGAGGGGAAAGGAAGTGTACTTTGCTGTGCAGTGTTGGAGATTTCTTGCATGAAATACTTAATGGTTTTTATGGACTGGAACATTTAGTGATGTTTTTTTACAAAACTAAACAGTATTTAGGTATTTTAATTTGTATTTCTGTATGACTTGCAGTGAAAGTGCAGTTAGTGTTCGTGTCCATTAAGATGCTCCATATTCAGTCAGCTTTTTCTTAGAGTTTTAAAACTCAGAGTTACAGGCAGAGCTGAGGTGCAGAGCCCCAGCGTGGATGGAGAGCCTGGGAGGGCAGGAGTGTGAGTGGCTGCCCAGGTTGATTGCCCGAAGCGTCGCTATGTTGTGAGACGGCAGCTCCCTCAAGAGAAGAGCAAGGAGAGGTAAATTAAACTCCCAAATCACATGTAAGGTTTTGGTTACAGTGATTTGTTTCCCCAACCTCGTAAGCTCCCCAACCTCGTAAGCTATTAACTCTCTAGTTAATATTGTGCTATGTTGCCTTGTCACTTCTGCTGTTTTTGTCCTCTTTTGCTGAGTATATGTATTTTTTTAGTAGTAAGTTCCTCGCTGTCTGCTCTGGAAAGACTCGCACTTCTAGCACTGAGTACAAACAAAAGGTAACAGCTTACTCTGTGAAATGGTAGTGTCTGCTCCCCTGGGGACTGAAAGACATAGAATAGAATGGCCTTATCCTTAAACAGTTTTTAAATTATTTTTTACATCTATCACCATTTCCCACTCAGGAAAATACTGTGGTCAAGAGAAAAAAAAAAAAAAGTACTAGATACATAATCACCATTTCTTGTTTTATCCTGTTTCTTGAATATATAAAGGTTATGTATTGCTCTGGTCTTCAAACTAGAGCGTGGGCTTGGGGCGTGTGGCTCCTGGGGATGTCTGACTCGACTGCCCGAACTCCTGCCTACACAGAGGTGGCACGGGGTGCTCCACCAAGGTGACTGAAATAAGCTTTATTTTTTTTTTTTGGGGGGGAGGAGGGGGGAGAAAAGTAACACGTAATGTATATTTGAGCATTTGTTATGGGGCTGGGGTGAAGAAAACATGAAGCAAACACCAATTTCAAAAGGGAGATCGGTATTTACCTTATGTGCTCCTGGGCCTGTCAATATGTGATTGTCGTGTTAGAGCATTTCACAAAAAGACGCCACTGCTTTAGCACGGTGATTTATTTAGTAGTGTCCCCAGGCTATTTCAGACTTTCATTAGAACTGTATCATTCTGTCGAAGATGTTTGTTTATACACCTTCACAAACAGAGTTTTAAAAATAGAGTAGTTTTTCTAAGGTATATTTGGAATTGAACTCCAGACGACAGTGCAGGTCTTTCTGGGAAGTCACCAGTTTGCGCAGATGAGTTTGACCCTAATGTCCTTTAAGCACTTTTCATCCTGTAGTGAAGAAGCTGCATGGGCTCTTCTTGACTACAGACAACGCTTGTGTTGATTTCTTGGCAGTCATTTACCAACAAAGATCTTTGCATTTTGGCCTGTAGAGCAGCTATTTGTCTGGCTCCTCTGTGTTTGCAGCAAATGAATGAAGCATATGGCACAGCCAGGCTGGAGTTACTCAGCTGGACTGGGAAACCAGGGTGTAAACGGGCTGACCTCTCAGCCAAGAGGCAGCTAATTAAACCTTTCAGTAAAATGCATTAGTCTTCATACCCTGAAATAAAGTCAGACTTGTAAGATAGGCTCTGTCAATAAATTTCGAGAGTATTTGCATTAGTCACAGACTGTAACATGCATTGACTGTAGGCATTATATTATTTTCCTTATGCTAGGAGAGCTTATTCTGAGTTCGTGTGTGGCTTGGTGGTTGGGGATTTTTTAGTCCTTAGTGATATGTCTCATAGATCGGATGTTGATCAGATTTGCTGACCAGTGAGAGAGAAGAGCAAAACAGATGGAGTTGCTGTCTTCCCAGGAATGTTTTAGTTCATTTGCAATTAAATGCTGCCTCCTCTTTAGAGTTTAGCTTAGCCCACGAGGGGAAAAAGATATTTTACTGTTATTTGTTAGCACAAAATACTGGAGTACTTGAGCCAAAATCTGTTCAAAATTCCAGTTTGGTTCTAGCAATCATATTACTCTAGGATTACTTCAGTGCAAACAGCAGTAGAATCTGGTCTCTGTTGGCTTTAACTATAAATAATTCTGAGTTTTGGTTTGTAGCCTTCATTTTACACCGACTGATGCAGATCTTCAGCTACCGAAAGTTCACGTGTATCCGGAAGGTGAGTGTTTGTTTTACACCAGCTCTGAAAATGGTCTGCTGGCCCACGCCGCTGCGATGCGCAGAGCATCATGCAGCTCACTGCACTTGCATGGCCAAACTCAAGGAGCTGCAGTCACACTTGTGACTGCATGCGGCTCCCTGCCACATCCATGTGCATAAATGTTTCCTTACAGAATGCAGATGAACAGAAATGCCTCCTCTTTGGCTTTATTAATGCCATTTATTTTTAATAGAGGGGAAAATTGAAATAAGTTCTTTATGTGAAGTCTGCTTAGGGAAGGAATCTGGGGAAAAAAACTTAAAAGTTTTTTTTTTTTTTTTTTTTATCTTGAAATCTTGTGCTTAGTAAGTGTTTAAAAATTTCTGGCAGTCCTGTTAGTAAAAATAATTATTCACAGCCTTCTGGGTGTTGTGGATCTTTTCATTTTATATGTTCAAAAGAAAGGGGGATTCTTCCAAATCCTCAAATGTACAAAAGTACATTAATTTCATTTTCATCACATTTCTTCATTGCATTAGATTTGCATGGATTTATAACCCAGAGATGTAGTAGTGGTGTGGGAAGGAAGGCGAGCTTTCCCCCCACCCTGGGAGGCATTTTGGGTCATTTTAGATGAAAGAAACTTCAGTTCCCGCTATTCTGATGGTTTCCTGGTTACAGTTCAGTTTTGATTCCTCCTCTAGAGGAGACACGAAAGAAAAATGTACGGAAAAATGTTGGCGGCAGGTTTGCAAATTTGGACCTTTGTGTGTGCATTTTGTTTTATGAATTTTAATTTTAATACATAATCTAATTAATACTTTTGGATAATGTCAGCCACACTTCTCAGGAACCGGTTATGTTTTGGGGTGAAGCTTATTTATTAGATGAGGATCGTTTGCGTCGAGCCCTTATTGCACAGCATGGCTAGAAGTGATGGATCCCATTTGTTTGATCAAGGAAATGCAATTCCTGCGGAATCCAGAAGAGCCACGGTGTGATTAAATAGAAGATAACACCACATTTACAGAGGCGTTTTCAGACCCTCCAACCCCTGCTCTATGCAGAGGCTCTGAAGATGTCCAGCTAAGCAGGGTTATTCCAGCTGCACAGTTTGGGACTCAGGAACGTCAGGCAGCAGGAGGGAAGGCAGGGCAGGCCAACGTGGAGGAGTTCTGGCTCGGCCCACCTCTGGTGAGCGGTGCCTCAAATATCCCAAATATTAGACTGGACGTGTTTTATCCTCTGTTTCAGGCAAATTTTGAAGGAACTTCTCAAAGTGAATTCTATCAATCACATCTATTTCATTGATGAATCCCATTACCCTTTTTTTTTTTTTTTAAACTGAATTATCTAAATTTATTTGATTATATAGACTCTTGGCCATTTCAGCGTGTGCTTAGGAAGAACGTCCTGCAAAGAGGGATGTTGCAAGTTCTGGTGTCTGTAGTAGATTGAGTTTTGCTCTTTCTTCTCTATTTGTTTTGAATGGTGGCTTCATTGTTCCACTTTTACCATGAAAAAATGGACATTAAGCTGCTTGTTCGATGACATGAAGCTGGGGTACCTACTGGCCTGAAGGCAATTAGCACATATTAGCATCTACTGCTTGAATATCACTGCTGTGCTGCTGCTTTGCTCCCTCATTTTGCTTCAGCACATTTTGCTTCAGTGCCAGTCTCCAGTGCTAGTTACTGCTGCTTTTATCCTTGCTGTTATACAACATGTGATGAAGTGCTACTTGAAAGGTTATTCCACTTCTTGAAAGGAAGAATGGTTTAGACATGGATGATCTAGGACTGTGTGCTAGTAGGACTGTGTTGCAATTCACAGTGCAAACGTAATGTACGATATAACTTACTACATGTTGCATAATATGCTATACAAAGTTCTCACTTATATCTTTAGTACTATAATGTAAGCTACTATTAAGTGCTCTTTTTTCAAAAGATTGAGTAATTTTGACTAAATAAATGGAAACTACGTGCATCATCAGTAATTGCTATTCTCATCATAGCAGCGAAACAAAAATATGTAGCATTACTTTGAGGATGCTATTTTGGATAAAAGAATGCTGTATTTCAAGGCAAGCGGAAAGTATGATTAACGCTTCAGAAATGAAGTATTTTGGATGTTTTTGAGTGGGATTACTGCCATACCATTATAAAGAGTTAGTCCTGGGTTGTAAATGATCTCGAGCCTTGCAGTGCCTTGTTTACAGAGATGCTTAAAGGTCATGTCCCTTTTTGAAGCTTTATTTCTGAAAGTAGTGGAGCAGAAAGAGTATCCTATCTGAAATCTTTGTGCAAGAGTCAGGTGTTGCAAGCAAATTCAGCCGGGTTGTACAGCAATTTGCCTCTCTCTAGTGCAGTTTTGGTGTTCCTGCCCCGTTTCTTCCCCGCATCCACTCCTTGCAGCTGCTCACTGGCCGCAGCGCGCGTCGCAGGCAGGCAGCCGCAGCAGAGCATCGCCCCCCGGGAGGAGACCAGCACCTGATCTGCTGTGAAAAACTGTGAATGGCAAGGCACTTTTGAACAAGGGTCTGTTCTAAGGTGACCTTATAGTTTTATCTGTTTTTTTTTTTTTTGCTCTTGTGATAGTGGAAAATCCATTGAATTACGTTAATTGATATGGGTTGTGTTTCTTGGCGAGTGATGATGGAGTCGAAGGCACTGAATGTAAAGGAGCTCTCCATCCAAATGGAAGACTCTTTGAACCGGTCCTTCATAGGAGGGTTATAATGCAGCAAGGATCTGCTAAGGCTTATAAATTTATAAATTAATTGCCTACACTGCAGATATGGAAAGGAAGCTTGTCGTTCTTCGCTCGTGTCCCGCTCCAAAGCCTTGAGGCCGGGAGGGCTCCAGAGGGCCCTCACTGACATCGGAGCGGGCACATGGCTTTCCACGGTGTCAATTCCTTTGAATGTCAGTTTCTCTACAGTGGATTAGCCCCCACAGATGTCTCAGATCCTGGGAATATCTTCCACGATAAAAAAAGGAAAGCTGGCATCTCAACTGTCGTTTAATAATCTGCAGACTTGTTAATTTATGCGTTTTGTGATATTTGATACCTACCGATGCAACAAACCTTTCTTCACGTGTAAGCTGGTTTGATTGCAAAATATGCATGAACTTGTGTTTTTTGTAGGACAGATGGATTATGGAATATTGTGTCTTGTCTTTACATTTACTTTACATTTTTTAACATGCCAGTGGATAAAGCAGGAGGGCTGGTCTTCCCATTGCCTAAGGCTTAAATCAATCCTCTGTTACTGATCACACCTTCTCCCTTCTCCCTTTCCTTCCTCTCTCCCCATGTAAAGTTAGTCTAAAATGCTGGTTAAGGTCAAAACAAGTTTATGCCAGTTAAAAGCAGACACATGGAAAGTTCCAGGCCCGTAAGGTATGAGGGAGGAATTTATGGCCTTGTAGTGCTCCCAGCACTTCTCTTTAACTACTCCGAGCATCCCAAAACTCTTCCTGACAGCCTGCCTGACAACAGGGACCCCTCTAGAGCCACATATAGCAGCACGCGGCTCCCGTGGAGCTCGTGCTTCAGGTGCTCTGCTGCCTCCCAGCAAAACGCAGCCTTGCGCCACGCTGTCCAATGCAGCCAGGGCTGTAAATATGGAAAAATAAGTTGGTCAATTGTTTTTGCTCTTGTTTAAAGAAAGCTATGTGATTCCTAACTTCTGTTTTACTGATTTTACTTATGAAAGCTTGCATTTTTTGTTGTTTTTAAGAAATAATGAAAAAGACAGAATTCCACAGTGGTTTTAAGAAATGCGACTACTGGTATTTCTGTCATGAATACAGTTGCTATTTTTATACAGATTTTTCTCTCAGTTGCTTCAAATGAAGCAGACTCAGCTGTCTTCAGGAAGAAAACGGAGACAAACAAATGTGTAAATATTTAATGCTTTTGAAAAGGAGATTCTCAAAACT
>VZSV01000008.1:1796342-1808842 GCA_013398735.1 Nothocercus julius | reverse complement strand
TCTTTTGCCCAGTCAGGATTGTGTCCCCAGCTAGAATTTTTCGCCTTGTAGAATGCAAGGAGAGTTGAGAAGATTACCTTGAAAATCGTGCCTGCAAACTGCACTTCCTTAAACTTTGTTCTTCATAGCAACAGCTAGCTCAGATCGTTATTGCTATTACTGGATTGAAGTGACTTCTCATCATATTCGTGTTATTTTTTTGTTGTTTAGGATTTCTTTTAAGTGCTCATGGCTTTTTATTGCCTTCCTATGCCATGAGTGCATGTTCATTAGCCTTTTTAGATGTAGTATGTGAAGAAGTCAAGTGGAAGTGAACCAGGAGAAGCTATTGCTTCCTAAGGGCCTCTCTTTCAGAGACAGCCCCTCCAGTTTTGCAAAGCCTTTCCTCCGTCAGTTGGCATTTCCTGCAGTTCATCCAGAGCCCTCCATGTCAGCGCACTGAATGCTTCCCATCTTCAATCGTGTGACTCTTCCTTTAAAATAGGACCGCAGAAGGGAGTAGGTAGCTGCATTAGCACAGTGTTGCATTCAGGCTGCAGGATCCTGTTAAGATAGTTCTGTTGCTGCGGGATTTAAGTTTTTGTGTCTGTGGGATTGTGCCATGTGGACTCAGCAAGTCATTTAGGACTAGCACAGGGCTGTCTCTAAAAAGGACTGTGTTACCATTTTTAGTGTCTCCTGCAGCAGGGTGACTGGATATACTTTTCTGAAAGGGATCCTAGGTGTCCTCTACTGCTGAGGGTCAAATATGCCGCATATAGTGGATGTGTGCTCCCTATGCTGGGAGTTGTTACAGGAAATACACCCCTAAGTTGGAGACCGAGTGCGGGAGCTCTGAGGGTTGCATTCTGTTCTTGCTGCAGTATTGGCCATGAGCATGTTACCTGTTTTGAGACTTAAATGAGGAATATGGAATATGATCTTACAGCTCACCCAAAGCTGCAGATAAAAAAAGCATCAAGAAGATACTTGCAGGATGATTTTTGGTCCTGTGTTCTCTACAGGAGAACATATGATCATCTTGCTGTTGCAAAAATGATGGGTTGTGGTCAGGAGCATTTTAGCTGAAGAACAGATGTCAAAATTTGAACTGTGTGAATCACCAGTGACCACAACGTTTTGTGGCTGTGTAATCCCAGCTGTAAACTGTGATGAGCAGTCATGAGGTGCAGCCTGCAGAAAACTCCTGGGATGTCTGCGGCGTGCGGCGGAGCTCCGTGCGGGTTCCAGGGAGCACCAGCTGTGCTGGGGAAGGCGATGGCCGTGTCTAGCTGACACAAGCCTGAATGAGCCTGCCGAGAGCCGGGGGTGTTCGGCCAGCCGTAGCTCTGTGGGCAGCTCAGCAGTTGTGGGAATCGGAGTAGGCGCCTCTGTGAGGTGCTGTGCTGTGTCATGGGGATGTGTCAGCTCCAGGCAGTGCTGCCTCCTAAGTCGCTGTTCCAAAGAGCACGTGGATGCGTCAAAACCCAAAGATTGGTTTGGTTTGATTGACTAATGCATTTGAATCTACTAAATCACGTTTGTGGGACAACTGAGGGGTTGTTTCCTTGTCAGTAGTGCCAGATGTGAGTGTAGTGTTCTGGGCTGTGTGGGAGACTGTATGACTGTATGAAGCCTATGTGTTAGACAGTGAAAATGAGGCTGATTTTTATAAAGAGTCTTCTTAAAAACAAGCATTGGCTCTACCTATGTGTTTCTGCTTTGAACCAAATCAGCTGCATCAACCAGGCTTCACGTCTCCTCCTCCCTGTGCCTTTCAACTCTGCCTTTCTGAAGAGTTTTGGTCTGCTTTGCTGACACACAGCTTCCTGAGGTTGAATATTGGTCTTTTTCTTTTTTCTCCTCCATCTTTTCATCCCCTGGAATATCCCCTATCAGATATCCCAAGGCTGTTTGCCGATGGAGCGGTTCTGGCTCCTGCCCTCAGCAGCAGTGTGGTTTCCCTCCTGCTGGAGGAGAGAGGAAGCAGGTGCAAGGAACACAGAGGGGATTCTTTATTTGGAGCAGTGGATGCAGAGACATCTGGCTTTCCAGCTTTTAGACAGAAAAAAAACAAGGCCTATGTTGCACAGAGTTACCACCAGGATATACCCAGGCTTGGCCCTCCTCATGCAGTTAGTGTTGACTGAACTTCAGCTCTCTTCCCTTCTGATAAAAACCTGCCACTTACGCTTACATACATGTTGCTATTCATACAGGGCCCCCCTTCCTCTTAAATGCTGCAGACACCCTATTCCCTTCATGTCTAGAGTATAAATTGACCTTTTATTTTATATTTTAGACAATTTGTTTCACTGTTCTCCCTCCCTCTGTATTTCAAGGTTTTTACCCTCTTTCTCATGATGAAATACAAAGTGATGGGAAATTTGCCTACAAATATGCCTTGGAAGCCCCTTCCTTCTCTCCTGTCTGTCTCCAAGAGTCCTGTCAGCTTTGTGCTCCTTCTGTTTGTCAAATCTTTTTGTCTCAAACAAAAATCTGTAATGTTTTCTAAGATACTATTTTTGATGTTTTGCTGTGGAGTTGTAAAATTGCTGTGTTTAATATTTATAGGTTCATGAATTAATTAGTTGGAAAATGCTGTATAAAGATTAGTGCACTTATTAGGAAGAGGAGTACTACATTCTGCCCTCCCAAAGATGCATTTTGAAGTATGCGCTTGCCGCAGAGCACGCTAGCTCCAGTTCGCCGTCAGGTATGGTGAGCGCCTGGGTTCTGGCTTCTCCGGTTTGATAAGAACATAGATTTCCTTTTTATTTTTATGCAGAATGAGAAACATTCTTACTCACAAATTCTGTCATCTTCATTGCATCACTCATCATAGCTCTTGTCTAGCTTTTAGCCTCAACTCCACCATCGTTCACACAGAAAAGCTGGGATCTTTTTTCTGAAAATGACTTTTTTTGGGGTTCATCCAGCCAGTGAGGTTTGTGGGTTGCATATCCACTCAGCTTGGAAACCTGCCTTTTCATTTTTGTGTGAATGTGTTTGTGTGAAATTCCCATATCATCAGGATTTTACTTTAGTAAAATGCAACCAGGTTTTGATCAAACGCTGCAACCTTTTTTTACAATATAACAATAGTTCTGAACCTGCTTGGTTCCCTTCTGAGATCCATGAGGGAATGTCTGGAATATTGTGTCCAGATTGTCCAGATAACTGCAAATAAAATCAGACAAGCTACATGCCCTGCCAAGTGCTAGGAACCTGTAATCCCATTGACTTAATTCGGGGTTTGTTTATCTTGAAAATCAGAGCCACATAATTTACAGTTACAAGACAAAATGAATGTCTCCAGGTGGGATCCAAGTACTCTGTGAACTTAAAATATTACCATCACTTGTATGTAGGTAAACTCTTCAGTTTATTTCTGTATATAAATTTGTCATGCTAATTTTTCTGGGCATAATTTGTCTTCATCTTTGTGTCTTTTATGAGGCTGAGGACACAGATTTAATGAATTGCAAATAGTATAACAAAATTTCAAATCACCAAATCTGCCTTTTTGTAGATTTGTTGTTTTGACTGTCTCAGTTGACTTTGTCCTTATAATTGGTTTTATTAGTTGCATTTGCTAATAGATCACAAGTGCCTTTGATGACCATTTGTCAAATCTGCAGTGCACTAGAAAGAAGCTCAGAGTTTTCTGTTCACCCACTCTTTTGCAAATTTGGAGCATACTTATCTCTGGCTGCAGGATCTTCTCAGCATTATGTGGTATCTAGACTTGGTTTTGCTTCAATGCACTATCTGCTTTTTTTTTTTTTTTCTTTAATGCTCTGATTTTCCATAACAATGATGAATTTCAGTTCATTTTACAATTAGCTTTTTTCCAAGTTATTACCCACAAGAAATGAACATTTCTAACTTTCCCACATAAATCCCCAAAGTAAGTCATACCTAATAACTTCTATTCCCTCACTGACAAAGTTTCAAGCAAAAACAATAACTTGGCTTTGACCCTGCTCTCTTCAAAAAGGAAGTTACTTCTGAGCAGCAACATCAAAAAGAATAAATAATTGTTTTTCTTTTTGTTGTTATGATATGGATCATCTGAGCAGTTAGTGGTAAGCAAGCCGTCTTTGATTTGGTTCAGACGCCCTAGTGCTTCGTCCTCTATTTATGTCAGCATGTTCCTGTTCCCACACCAGGAAAGTAGAATCCCTTGATTAAATTCATATTTGTTTTAATCTTTCCCTGTGTCTGATCTCAAGCTCAAAGATTCTAATGAAAAAAGTAGTGTATCCTGCTGGGAAGAGTGCTGATGTCAGACTAAAGTCTGTTTGTTCTGTTCTAACCTGATAATGCTGGAAACACTCAGAACCCAAATGCTCGACTCCAGCAGATTCTTAAGACAAAGATATTTTGATATTTCATGGAGAGTTATAAGCAAGGCTTTTTAGATGTAGAACTAAACAAAAAATCTTTAAACAAATATTTATGAAACAGCAACTGACCACAACAGTGAGTTTAATTAATCTGACCCTTACTTGCTTTATATGAGGCAGAATTTTCAAAGTTCAACATGAAATCAATGAGAAGGAGAAATTAAATGTTTGATTATTTTTCTGTTCTGTGAACTATATTAAGAAAAACTTGGACTACTTTTCTCTCTCCTTTTTTTTTCTGTAAACATTTGAACTATTCAAGCATATGGATTGTAATGCCTGAGAGAAAATATTTTCTGCTGAGCACTGAAAGGCCCAGCCAGGCGTTGTCTTCCTCTCCCTGGGCTTCTGCAGGCCCCAGTGCAAATCTCCCTCTGTGCTGCCCTGACAGCCTCTTCCCTGGGCTTTCCCTGCTGCGCCTGGGGGGTCTGCCCTGGAACTGTTATGCCCCTGGACCTGAACTGCAATGTGTGTTTCTCTTAGTGCTCAGGTGATTTATTGCTTAAATTGGGAGCATTAGCTACGTAAGTATTTAAATTCCATTTCATTTACCTGGGTGTCTAAATGTGGGCTACAGTAATCCAATTGTGAGCATCCATTTTCAGCTCTTGGCATATGCTTCCTGGCAATCCACACATGGAGTGATAGTGCAGGTCTCTGGGTTAGGGCTCTCCATGGCAGGAGCCACATGGGAACAGCCTCTAATTATAAGTGGAAGGGAAGTCTTTCCCTGGTAAATGGCAGCTGGTGAATGTCACCAAGGGCTGTGAGCATATTAGCTATTTTCCCTATTTTACTTAGCCTGTATACAGTTTTTAGCTAATAGTTATACAGAATCTGTATGAACACTTTTTTTTTTTTTTTTTTTTCTTTTTCTGGATTGTGGTCCTTGTTTTGGGCGTCTACATATTTTGGTTATTTAGTTGAGTCACTTTAAATCATTCCCCAAAAGAATCCCTGTGTAAATAATCAGAAATGTACACTGCAATGCGAATGCTACAACTAGCTGTGCTGTGATGATGCCTATGGCTTCTGCTCTTCTAGCTCTCTGAGGATCCTGCAGTCAGTCTGAGTGAAGGAGTGCAGCTGGCATTGCCAAGAGCTTGAAATGATAAATGGTGTTTTATGTGTGGGTTTTTTTTTCCTGTTTGCATTATAAATTATGATAGAAATATAGAAACAACTCATGCTTTTAAGGCTGTATTTGCATGCTGAATAATATTTCTCAGATGTAAAAAATAATAGCAGAGAATTTATTAGAAAGTGATTATTGGGTTAATTATTTTCTGTCTGTTTTTGTCACTCAATATTTTTTGTTTTGTTTTTGTTGCCAGTTATGCAGATAGTTTTCTGTCCTCACTTGTCCCTGTTTTATTTTGGCAGCACTGTAGATACTATATCCTCTGTAGAGGAACACCAATCTTGGCAATTTTCCTGAGAGTCTTTTATCTCTCCTTATCTATATGGTACCATATTTATTACCTAAAATGTATTGTTTACTTATAAGGATTTAGCAAGAAAAAAGAATAAGTTAAAAAAAATCTTCACGTATTATTTGCTTGCTCAGGCCTTATATGCAGCTCTTATATGAGGTTATCATAAGCTGTGATGAGATGCACTGTGTTTGAGAGAGACAAGCAATGAAGGTGGAAATAGATAACGTTCCAGATTTTGCCCAGGACAAATATCCGCATTTAGTTATTGATTCTGGAGCAGACCCTTACTTGCATTCATCGTGGAAATGGGTGAAATGATATTTATGTCTTAAAGGTATTTTGAAGCTTCACTGTTTAGTGATTTGCAGGAGAAAACCGCTTAAGAGCTTTGGATGTTGCTTATTGAAAGCAATAGTTCTGATTATTTGTTTAAATGGCCTTTGCAAAGCTGATAAACCTCTGCTCTTAGGAGCTTTCAAATCTAAGGCCATTTCTATATTGTATTCTTAGCATTTGTTCTTACAGATGTTTTGCCTATCGTTCTTCGGGTGGTAAGGGGAGCTTCAGGGTGTGAGGTCACTTGTGCTGTGACTCTGTGTCGTGGTTAGGGACCGAAATCTAGAGACCACCTGTGACCTGGGCTGCAGTCTGGCCATTTATTCCCCTTAAATGCTGGTAAATGCCCAGTTTGTCTCCCACAGACCTCTTTTAGGAAGATGCAGAGTCTGCCCTAGCTGAAGTAGCTGCCTGGGAAGGAATCATGGGACACAAGTAAATGGGGACAAGGGCAGAAATACATAGGCCTCGGTGACAAGAGTTTTGCATTAGGAACACTTGTATTTCAGAGAGCTTCTCCTACCTGAGCTAACGTTGCTAGTCAGCAACAGCATTTCTGTGGTGTGGATGTTCCTACGCTGCTCACCCTGCAACACTTACGGAACATGATTAATCCTTGATCATTTATGCAACCCCGTTGAATAGAAGTCAGTGATGGACTAGGATGTTAATAATGAGAGAGGAGGAGACTGATGCAAGATAAATGGCATAAATTATGCTTTCATTGTATCATTTGTTTTCTGCTCACCTTCTGTAAATGTGTCTTTGGGTTTAGGAAAAAGACTTGATAGCCTGGAATACCAAAGTGATGGAGAAGAACTGAGAGCATTCCCTCTTGCAGGTTGCCACACGTCATGACTTTACCATGGTGTTCCTTTTCTTACAGCCTTAGGTCTTTGCTCAAGTGTTCAAATGCAAGATCATAACAACACTAGACAGCTAACTGAGAGACTCTGCTTTCTAAAGGGATTTATAATTTAGTCTATTGACTAAATATGGAACTTAGCGTGCCAAGTCCAGGCACTTTAGCTGTCCAACTAAAGTAAGTTAAATGGATATTTTTCACAAATTTCTGTCTTTAAACTTTTTTTAAAATTTCAGTCACAAAGAATATCTCCACTAAAGACTCAAAACTTAGAAGAAAAAAAAAATCCTGTACTTTTTTTTTTTTTTAAAAGAGAATAGAATCTCATGATTATAAAGCTTATTTAATGGAATGATTTGAGAGGCCAGGATTCTGATTTTTGACATGTTTGAAGTTAACAGTATGATAACTTGCACTGTATCCCTCCTGCATACAAAAAATCTGGTTTCTTTTTCTTCGAAAATTACAGTGGGGTATCAGGAATCAGACTGAGGCCTTTTGAATTTGCAGTTGGAGGGAGTAAGCCATGATTAAGAGCTATTGGTGCTAGGAAATAAACATCATTCAGGTCTCTTCTTTTTACTTTATTCTTTGTGACCTTTTGCTCCCTAATTTTGCCCACAAATTCCACTGTAGTACTGAGAAATTCTTTTGATTAAAAAAAGTAAATAAAAAATAAAATTGAGGAAGCATCTCATCCCTTTGCAATGGAACAAAGAAATATTTCGCTATGAATTTCTGAGTCAGCTCTAGCTTTGACATGTTTTGAATATTCAATTTGCACAGCTATTTGTCTAAGCGAAAATGTGACAACTATTATTAAATAATACATCATTACATTCTATTTGTGTGTATTTTGAAATATTTATATAATGGCAGGCTAGGCTACGACTTTTCAAGGCAGCTGTATCTAGCTGCAGCAGCTTGAAAACAGCAGAGACCCCCAACATGGAAAACTTCTGCTGGATTTTCAGCAAAACCTCCTGAAATGAAATCACAAGAGGAGCTGTTAGGTTCCTTCTGCTCCCAAGTGGTATAACATGGCCAGTGACTTCTGCCTCCACATCTTGTTGCAGTTCATTGGAAACAGAGATCCTTTTCTTGTAATGTTATAGCAGTTGAATTAATCCAGTTATGTGGCTTTGCTAGGCTTGCTAATTTTGTTTCCCCCCAAGTTTTCAATCTATTTTTGTCTCTTCTCTCTTTTTATGTGCATTATGTACAAAGAGGAGGAATCTTCTTGTATTTTTAATTCCCAGTGCCTCTTTTAATTGAAAAGCTATGTATTTGGACAGTAATGAGATATTATGAAATGGATATTTTTTTTATTAGTAAGCAGGCATCAGTATATAGTAACCTTTAGGAACGAAAGAATTGAAAATTTATTCTTACCTCTGTCCCTAACCTGCTTAAACTCCCTTCAATCTACATAGCCTGGAAATCAGAGCAGGGAATGTAGAAAGGCTTGAACCTTGACAAGCAGAATTACTATCTGGTTAGAATACAATTGTTTCAGGTGGGGGGGGAAAAAAAAAAAAAAAAAAACCCACTACATGGCATAAATGAAGATTTGGGAAGTAATGTTTTATGACAGTCCTGTCTACACCTATAGCAGACATGCTAGACAAGTGGAGATTATAGGCTAAATTTCCAAAGGGTAGCATGAAAGGTTTTAGCAAAAACACTGTTAACAAGTAACAGGATTTATGCATGTAACTCCTACTTGCTGCTTTGAAAATTTGGTCTCATAAGTAGAGAAATGCTAAACTTTATTTAATATAGTTGGATGGTAGGAATACAAATGATCTCTGCAAGGGTGCGCATTAGAGATCAGGCATGACTTATTTTTCTGTTTTACCATCACAATGCAAAAGATCTTGTACAGCTAAGGGATTCTACACATTAGTTGGGTAAGCCCTCACATGTTCATTCCCAGTTTCCTGATTGCTATATCCAGTTAAAGGTCTAGCATGGTAAACAGAGAAATTCATGTATATATGTAAGGCTGCAGAAGAATGCAGTGCTAATACAGAGCCCAAGAGTCCCTAGTGGGGACTGTCCCATCTCAAGTACTTTTACACATGGTCCTGTTACTGGAGCTTTCTTTCTGCCAAGCACTTGAATGGATACTTACCTTAACCCTGTAAGTGACACCTTAAAATGGAACGGGATGAAAACAAATACTCAGGAGTATTTTGCACCTCTGAGTAAATGCTTTGTTGAACTAAAACAAGATTCCTTATATAGCTAAAGAAAATTTCGATACCTTGATGAATAGGAGCCTCACTCTATAGCAAACATGCCTTTAAATACCTTGTTTATAGAGCTTTTGTCTGTTCCAGAATTAAGATTCGCTATGAAGTCTGGTTTTACGAGATTACTGCCTCACTTAATCAGACTAAAATTTGATCAATTGGAATAGCAGCAAACTTCGATAACTGGTTTATCAAATCCATATATGAGGGGACTGGAAAAGTCCGCACATGAGTATCCATCTACCTCCTGGATCTTGAACTAGGTGTGGCTGGTGAAGAGGCTGATCCTATATTGTGGCTAGGGCATGTGACCACATTGTGGCCATATGTCACATCACAGGTGAGCAGCACATGGGTAACCCAAATCCTCAAGTCTTGCAGTTAGAAGATGAGCAGAGATTGCTAAGGCTAACACTTAAAAAGACCAAATCACTCTCTCTTGTTCTTCCAAGACTGAACATCACCTGACTCCTGGGTGCAAGGAAAAGTTAGGTATGTCGCTTGTGCAGCTGGGGCATTTTTCTGCCCTTAGGGTAACGCACACTCATAAACCAGAGGCCTTTACTGGGTGGATTCTCCTCAGAGGTGAAGTATATCCTTTAGATAAACCTGCACCTTCTTTTCCAAGTGTGCAGACTTGGAGAATATAACTTACACCTTAGTCAGTGGGTCTATTTAGACTTAGCAGTGGCTTCAGCCACAGGTGCTCTCCCTGTAGCGGGGCTCTGAGTTGTGCTTAGCTGGGTCCTATCAAACATTTGTTTCACGTTAGGTCATTACAACCAGGGGACTCCTTATTCTCCTGTGTTAACCCAGAGAGCTTGCCTTCCATGGGTCATCATTGAATTAATTGCTGTCTTCTCTCAGCCATCTGTAATTTATCTGTGTTTTAGAGCCCAGGATTGTTGGAGTGATTCCAGTGGTGTTGAACAGAAAGGTAACAAATGCCCCCATCCCTGCTCTGTGAATCTGTGTTTTTTCATTAGTAGTTCCCTATCAGCTGATTATTCTGTCTCATCTTCTCAAAGGTTTTTCTGGAAAGACCCTACCCTTCATCTGTCCTTTAAATAAGGCCTTTTATTTTCTATAAAGAAAATGCTTAACTGCTTATTAAAACAGCTTATTAAAGCAGTTTTACATCTGACCTTTTTGGAAAGCATATAGTTCTTATGTAGCTATTAGGCTAGCAGGAAAAAGCTTGATTTCATGAAATGAATGCAGTGGCTTATGATGCAATTTTGGATTTAAGTCAGATACTTTTGTGTAGCTGTTGTAGTTTTGTGTGTGTTACCTCTTTTTAAAGAGACTAGGGGGACTATGTGAAAACACTGATTGACTCTTTCTGTGCTATTTTGAGACAATTCGTATTGTTTCCCACACATAGTACTCGGCTACTAGTGTCAGTTTTGATTTCTAGTTGTGGTTTGACTTCAACTCACTTGCAATTATAGTTTATGTTGACTTGTAGTTGACTAGTTTATGTTGACTCTGGACAGAAATAAGCAAGGATTCCTCACAAGACCTAAAGTTATGGCAGTTATGGGCAATAGCTTATTGAAAGGCTTGAACTGGATTGCTTCTAGCTGTTTGACTAGATACTGTGACTTAAGAACTTTTATTTCTGTTTTTCTCTTGGCTGTCAGCTTGCCCAGTGACTTGAGCAAGTTGCTTGCCTGCTCTGTATGTGTGTTTCTTTCTTGCTTCAGTCTTTCATGTGTGCTTAGACGACAAACACTGCAACACAGGACTGTCTCACCATATGTATCTATAAGGGTGCCAAGTGTTATGGGATCTTTTAGAAACTGCAGTAAATAATAACTTTCAGGATATTGCTTTTTGTTCCAGGTATTTTGTGTATTTTTGCTCTCAATGCTTGTTTGTTGTCACAGCTCTGTAGATAGAAGCCTAGTCTAATCAAGCTGTCCTCTTCCAGTTGAATAGAGTATCTTAAGCTTTCAGGTTAGTGCAGCATCTGCTAGTTTGAAGAACAAAAGGACCCCTATCCTTGGGGTCAGTCATGCACACAAATGCACACACAAAGAAGCGGAAATCTCTTCCCATGCCTAGTCTAATTCACTTCCTAATTGCTTCAGCAGATGAGTTGGCCTAGCTGCCTGCGCAGGCTTAGTGTGCTTGGCAGAGGCACCCGGGAGCGGCGGGGCAGCCTCGGCCCTGCCTGCCGCAGCCGCGCGGGCACCCCGCAGAGACATGGGGTGCCCCGGACAGCGGCTGCCAGGAGCTTTTCTCTCGGCCAGCTTCCTCTGCCCTGTTTGCCAGCTTGCTCTCATTCGTTTAATATTGCTCATATTTCTCATTCTCCCCCCCGCCCCCCCGAATTATTCTCCTCCACGCTACCAGTCCAACCTTCATTTTCTTTGGTCTCCCGTTTCCCTTCACTTATGTTTCTTTTAGTCCCTCCTTCAATATTTCTGATCCCCGTCACCTCTCCAAAATTATGAAGAGGCTGTACACTAAATGCTGTGTCTATGTCAAACGTATTTTCCCCCACCTTTCATAGTCCTATTTCCACTGTAAATTGTGTGGGGCAGCAACTATTTTATTATAGGTTTTTGATGCAGAATCTAGAAAAACAGGTTTGGTACTTGCAAGTCCCTAGGCACTACCGGGATACGCTTGCTTAATGCAAGTAGAGGTATGACTCTTTGCCCATTCCGTCATCTGTTAAATGGAAAGAAGTTGTTGCATGCTTCTGATAAGGACTTTTTAGGTCTACAGATGAAAAGGCTTTAGAAATGCTAAATATTAATTATTAGTAGTCATTAGCATTCCTGTCCTTTGCTATCATTGCTCTCATCTGCCCTGTATACTATAGTCTAACAGTTCCTTTTCTTTCCCTATCCAATGTTTCTTCTAACAAAAAATATTCAGGAAGGGGTATTGGCTTTTACAATCAAAATGAGACCTATCTGTTTTGCTGTTTAGCTTAGATATTGTTTTTTCTCCACATTAAGTGTTTTCTGTGTCTGCATCCTTGTATGACTGCTGTTGCAATATCAGTGCTCCTTAAAATGGGAATTAGTAATAGTTTGTTGTGATTGCAGGAATCCTTGTCTTGTTTTACTAGCTGCTAAGCTTGATTTGGTCCACAAAGTGAGAGAAGGAGGACACAGGGCTCCAGAATGAACTGCCCAGTGAGCACCATACTTACAGTGAAATACAGTGCGCATATATATACATACATATATATATATATATATAT
>VZSV01000008.1:1784246-1796189 GCA_013398735.1 Nothocercus julius | reverse complement strand
CCATATCGCCCTCAAAGACACGGAAGCCACTGGAAAGGTCAAGCTTCGGATGACTTTGGGTGTGCAAGCTTGAAATCCTTAGCTAAATGAAACACCCTGTAATAGTAGGTCTACATTATTACCTTTTTAATCACCATAGTTCTTCTGATGCCACTAAAATTAAGAGGCGGCACCCTTTTTCCCCTGATGTTTGGTAAGTGTGTGGTGCATGTGTGATGCTTTCAGGCAAAACTCCAATTCTCACACCAGTGAGTTAAGTGGCTCAGATGAACCGTTCGGCTGTTGCTGTCTTTACTGCTGTTTTAAGGCACTCGGCAGGGTACGTGCGGCCTGGTCCCCAGCCCCGCTCGGGAGCGCCTGCTCCCCGTTCCAAGCCAGCCCTTGGACGATGCTGTCGGCAGCCTTGTTCAGGGCCGCAACGCACCTAAAAGGCACCATCGTCGCCCTGCTGGCTCAACCTATTAATATATAGAACTTTCGGGGCTATTAGAAATGGGCCTGAACATACAGGAGTGGCTGCAGGCTCTCCTTTCTGTACTTTTACCTTTTTTATTAAATTTGAGGTTGTGTCTCAAGAGGAGTAGCTGGTGAGAGTGGACTGGAGGCCTGAAGTCATACTGCTGCTTGCAGGTGAGATGCAGTTATTTGACAGGCTTAAAAGTTGCACACTTTGTACCTTAGTGGCTGGAAAGAGCTGATCTGGAAAATAAATGAAAATTGCAACGTGATTTCTTTCATTAAGTGCTTGCACACCAGAGCTTGGTACTACTGCTAGTTCCTATTGTTGGGGTCCTGCCACTCCCTCTGCTCTTGAAGGTGGCTCTTCGCAGTATGAGCGGCGGCAGCAGTCAGTCACGGTGGCTCCTTTCTGCCCAGAGTCACCTCAGTGAGCACTAAAAGACAGGCTACAATAGCTGCTAATATAATGAGTATGAATTAAATGTTTTCTGAAAGATTTGTGCATGTAAGTACTGAAGTTGCATCGAAAGCTCAGCCTAAATCATTTTAGAATTATGCTTAGGACCATTAATCATTTAAGCAGTTTGATAGTGCTTCTGCTTTTTGTAAGCAATCATGCAGACATTTCGGGCCTCGGGTAGGTGCTGGGAAGCCTGCGCAGAGAACGCTGGACAGCGGCTGGGTTTTGTGGGCGCACAGGGCACTGCAGCTCCTTTCCCTAAAGCATGAGATCTTTTTTTTTTCTTTTATTTGAGATCAGCACAGAAGTTCTTAATCTCTTTTCAAAGTGTAAACTATCTTTCAAAGTCTTGAAAGTTCATTTTATAAAATCAGATAAATAGTTTTGACATTTGCTATTTGAACATTTAAAGGCACACCACAAATGCAGTGTCATCCTGTGCGGAATGATTCACTGTAGATAAAGGGCTAACCTGTATTTATCACTATAAACACAAGGAGTCCAGCGTATGTGAGCAGCGTCCTGGAGAGAAACATATTCGTTAAATGTTAATCCATTGCTTTAACTTTCATGCCTCCTTATTTTCTTATGAAAGTATGACTTGACATGAGCTGAATTCCTTCCTCAGTTTTTTTCTTTCTTCTTTTTAATTTGTCAAAACCTAAAATGCTGGTTCCTAAACTTGTTGTTTCAGATTTTTTTTAATTTAGCCAGCTGCATTGTTTATCTGTTTAAACACCAGAAGGCAATACATATGTGTGGTAGAACAATAGTAAGTTGACTGTTCAAGAATGACATATCATTACTCTAGTATGTCATTACCTGTGCCGTATAACTGAATGTTCACGTCCAGCTCTTCCTATATATTGAGTATTTGCATCCAGGCACAGGCTAAGAATTGCCAGACTAGATAGTCTTTTCTGGTGTTGCTTCCTGAGGATTTGTTAGCTTAGTTACTGCGCGTGTGCTGCAAGGTCAGGCACATCACCCGCGCGGTCGCTTGAGCTGCGGCTCCAGTTAAGTCACCCCAGTGCTAAATCAGGCACTTTGGAACATTCCCAGGCTGTGGCCTCAGTATTTATGTTCCTTAACTGGCCAAGATCAGGGACATACCAGTGTCATTGCAGGTGCTTTTTACAAGATGTGTTTCTTTTTTTTTTCTTTCCCTTTTCATACTTGCATCTTCAAGTTATTTCGCAAACCAGTTAATTCTTGCATCACGTTCCTAAATGCCGTGGGAGATAAACGTTATTGTCCCAGGTTTGCTGACAGGCAAACAGCAGCATCGTTACCTCGCCAAAGGTTGCAGAGGAGATTTTTTGGGAAGAGACGGATCACAGGCAGGTTGCCATGTGCATATTGATATCCGGGCTGCCTCTAAATAGGCCAGCGCAGCCCCCAGAACCAAGTTGGAGGAACAGTGTGGAGCTTAATGTGGGTCAAGTTAGTTCTACTCCTCTGCAGTTAATAGCGCTGCACTGCTGAATGTAAGTACCGCTCATGGGCGGCTGATGCGTCCCTACTGCAGGCTGAAAGCATGGATATTCCATCCAGCCTTGCGGCTGCTCAGGGTGGTTGGGTGGCACGAGTGGAAATGAAGCGGTTCTTTCATTGCTGGGATCAGTTAGGTGGTGCAGGTGTGACTGACAGCACCATTTCCCCCATAACATCTGGGAATAGTCTCTGAAGATTCACTTAGGGGTTTTGTAAATCATACGCTAGAGAAAAACACAGCAGTTAGGAATGACATGGGAAATAAGCTTGTTGCTGCATATTAAGCGCTGAAAAAACCCACCATATAAAATAGGTTTGATAAAATAATGCTGTCCATTAAATGAGGCAGACTTCTCCTGGAAGAAGTATAAATGTGAACATGTAAATGCATGAAATACTTTTCAGTACAGTAACTTTAAATAGAAGTATATACCTTGGGGATTACACAAGGCTTATTAACTCTTTGCGATGTTTGTAAGAAGCAACACTACAGAAAATTTTGCACTGGCAGCATTGCTGTTCAAAACAGATACTTAGGCTACCTTCATAAAGTGGCAAAAATGGCAGAGACACCATTTGTGACAAGGTGAAACTGAGTGTATGCAGTTTAGCTTAAATGATATTTTGTTATGTATTTTGACTTGAGGGGAAAAAAAAGTTGTCCTGTGCCTGCTCTGAGTGACATGCTGTATACTGAAGTGAAAGCCAAGCAAGGGAAGATGTCCAAGCAGTGAAACCTGTTCAGAGGGTTGAACTGCTGCAGCTCCATTATTTGATCTATTTAAAAGCCTTGGGACCAGGCCTGGGGAAGCACCACGTGCCTAAAAATAAATCTAATTTCTGCCACCGAGTTTTATGAAAAACAGTAGAAGATACAGAATCAATTTCAACCAATGTAATGGTGTGGCTGAGGCCAATGTCCCAATTTCCAGACAGATTTTGCTTGGGGGGCACCCCGAAGGGTTCTGTGCGGATCCTGCCGCTCCGTGTGCGCGCAGGCCGTGAGGCTGCGGTGCCGTTCGCAGCAGAGCTGCGCAAGAGGGTTTCTCTTCCCCCCTGCCCTGCTTTTATTGGCCCTGATGAATGTTACAAAGAGGAAACCAGATGTGAGACAGGGATGACTTGAAAGGACAGGTAATTAATATCATCTGCCTCCACCTTCTTATCTTGATGGGCTGATGTTTACAGCACTGACCCTGCTGTGGGGGCAGGCGTGACCTCCTCAGAGCAAAATGAGAGAAGTCCAAAGGCTTTGGAGCTTCGCAGAGAGCGCTGCCCCTTCTCTGGAGTGCAGGCAGCTCCAGGGTGTGTGTATGTGCGTATATATATTTGTATTTGTGTGCATGCATGCACAGTGTCTTGCAGAAATTCTTTTAACTTTCTTTTCACTTTGAAAACGCACCTTAATGATACTTCCGTTTATGTCACTCTTCCACCTTAGTTTTCTCTTGCTTCTAACTCATTTGGTAATAAATTTATGTCAAGTGACCAAGGATCTGGGGGGACGGGGAAGAAAGGTCTGCAGAAGTGTGCCATGGTTTCCAAAGGTTGATCTATTTCTCTCCGTAAATGAAATAAAAATATTTTTATTTTTCACCTCTTGCACTTAATTATTTCTGACATTTTGTCCATCATATTGTAATGAGCTTCTTCAGAGGAAATAAAAAACAGCTTGTCTCTTTGAAAGCAGAGACGCAACTTTTTTTTTTGGTGTTTGTTATCAAAACACAAGCTGTTTTTCTTCCTCAAAGGACACCTAACAGTACAATGGGAGAAACATCAAGAATTAGATTAGACAGCATCAAGTTCACATGAAAGAAGAATGATCTGTTTAAAGAAATATATTCTTTTTTTCCTTTCTGAAGGAGAGAAAAGATGCAAGGATTTAGTAATCTATTTTCCACTGTGTGCTACTTTCTCTGAATAGATGTGATAGTAGGGAACCAAATGGCAGATTTCATGATAACAGTCTAATTGTGAACAAGGGGCTCAAATTAACTTAAGTCATTTGGGAGATCTTTGATAATTTTATATATTAGCAGGGTCTAGTACATTTTATGGTTCCCTGCACATTTCAGACTGTGTATCTGTCTTTGATCATTTTACTATGTTAAGCATAAATCACAGCCTAATTTACTATTTGTTTTGAATGGTTCTTTATGTAAATATTTGACAGTTTTCCAGAATCGGCAATAGAGTTTATTTTCTAATTATGTGTAGTGGAAAACAAAACCATTTCCAGTTGCAGTAATTAAAGTAGTGCCACTAAAACGGTGGGGAGGAGCCCCCTGCTTGTCGAGGGGTCTGGAAGACTTTAAAAAAATCAACTCATTGGCCATGGGCCACAGCTGCTGTTTTTTACGAGTGTGCGTGTATCCAGATGCAATGATTGCAAATATCTTTATAAAATAAGTAAGTTGTAACAGTCACTTTGTTTTTGTTTTATAAGTGTCATGTTTGTGGGTGGTCTTCAAAATTTTCTAAGCCATAGATAAAACATCTTTTCTCTATAGGGTTTGTTTTCATTTTTCTTCTCAGTCTTGATTCTAATATATAAAAATTGTAGTTGCAGGCTTGCATTTTGTTCTCGTTTCTGGCTTAAATGAATGTATTACATATATATTTGATAGTAGATTGTAGTGTAAAATATTTCTTCTATGGTATAAACAGAGGTTCACTACATAAATATAAAATTCTGCGTTGTTTCAGTGCAGTTAGCCAGTTCAGTTCCTCCTGAGTACATTTAGTCTAGTCCTTAAAATATTTATATATATATATTTATGTCATTACCTTAGTTCTTAGTAAATGATAATTACCTTTTTCTGCAATTGCTAGTTTTGGAGTAATTACCTTTCAGATTTTAGCATCAATGTTTATAGGACAATAACCAAAGAGCAGTGTACCAAGCAGTATGACATTTCATTCAGAAGAAGTAATCACACTGCAGTTAGTAGTTAAAAAAAAAAAAAAAAAAAAAAAAAAAAAAAACTGCCCCAGAAGGGTGCGGAGCTTCCTGGCTGAGGTGTTCGTGGTGGTGCAGGCTCATTTATTCATGCGAGAGGCAGTTTTCCTCAGAAATTGTGGCCAGTGAGTTGGACACTTCAAGGAAATGCACAGGGTTTGAGCGCTGAAATCACAGTAAAATTGATAACTGCTTTAGTCTGTCCTCAACTACTCTAGATTATTTGGAACGTGCCAGCAGTTATTTTGGGTTGTGGATCCATGTGCAGGCGGGCTGCTCCTCGCAGCATCTTGTCGTCCTGAGCAGACAGCTGTGAGGCTGCTCAGCTGTGGAGAAAGTGGATTTATTTCTGCAAGTTTACTGAAAGTCAGTGCAATGAGTATGTTAGATCCGAGTTTGATGCTGCAGGTTTAGTGCTGTATTAGATCAGCTTCTTCTGGCCAGTTACCTGGATTTGGGCCTCATTTATTATTTTACTTCTATAGAAGATATAGAGGATAACAGGTAGCAAAAAGCCCATCTATGAAGAGATTAAGGGCTGCATTTTTCAAAAGAACTGAGGTCCTTTGGGATGTAATAAGATGGCTAGTGGCACTTGAGAAATGATTGAGCAGGCCGGTTGGATGCCTAGTTTGTCTGGGACTCTGACATGAATAGAAGTTAGAAAGCTGGTTCGATAGTGGCCTTATGAAAATCTGAGGGGAAAGTGCTTAGAAGCTTCATGTGCTTTGGAAAGCGCTGCTCAGATGGAAAGCTATCGCGGACCATCTGCAGTAAGACATAAGCACATACTTGAATGTGGCTGCTGAATGAAATCTTCAGATGCATAATTTGCTTTTATCAGTAGATAGTCATTTACAGATTTTTATTTTACTTTCTGACTGCCTGGAGTTTAGGCAATATTAGGAAAAAATATTTATGATGAAAGAAACATTTGCTTAGCCCCAGCAAAGAAAGGTTTGCTTTCAGCATCTTTAAACATTCTATTTAAAAAAAAGAGTTCCATCTGACACTTAAATTGAATTTACATGCTCTCTTCTTAAACAACGTTTTTGGGATAATTCTCCACTGAACGGACACAAATTGGAAAATGTGTTTTTTAATAAAAGCTTTTTTTTTTTTTTTTTTTTTTTTTTTTTCCCCCCTGACAAATGTTTCAGATGAGAAATTTCACCTGGCTTTACTTCCTGTCCCCCTCCGATTACGGGCGCTGCTGCTTCCAGCTTGTGGGCTTTGGAGTTTGGTCTTTCATTCAGCATCTGTTGCAGTGCATTTATTGACCGCCTTTTCTCAAGAACTCAGATAACGGGGGAACCCCGTGGAGTTGGGAATTTTGAACATATTGTCAATGGAGATGCAGAAGTATTTGGATATAATTAAGCCAAGAGTAATTGGAGCATTACATTTTTAGATGTAAGAAAAGCTTTAGCAGTGCAGAGACTCCTTGAATGGACTAGCCGTGAGGTGCAATTCTTAAGTCAAAGCTTTTGTAAGGAACGCGCATAGTCACAGACTTGTACTTGGGGATGGAGCATGATGTCAGACGATGTTATTTCCACATTTTAGTGAAGTGGTGAAAGGATGCGTATCCTTTTAGCCCCTCACCCCCAACAGCTGATAGCTGCACAGCTGGCTTGATTAGGGCTAGAAAGTTGTACAGAGCACAGAAATAATTCTTGAATGCAAGAAATCTGATTATCTAAACTACTTCTTCCCTAAGAAGGTATCCATCTTGAACTTAAATATTCTGTATAAAAATGTCATTCTGCAGGATAAAAATCAATCAGTGTTATACAGCCCTGTTTATCAGGAATTGTTTTCAGCAGAAAAGATTTGAGGAGCTTTACCTTTTCTTTCTTTCCTGAAGCAAAGAACCTAAGCATGGCCCATGCCTTACATTGAGCCTCTAATTCTTCTTTTTGAAAAGGACGGAGGTCTTGCTGAGTATTCAGAGTCTTGCTGAGTATTCAGGATCTTCTCTCTGACGTTTTAGCATAGACAACATTTGTCAGTGAGGGTGGTTACAAGATCTAATGTCTACCAGTGAGGACTGATGTTTTAATTTTGGGTATATTTATGGTTTAGTATATTTGTGGCGGTACTTGGTGTATATTATTTGGCTGTGAAGTTGTTTTCCCTGCATTAGGCAACATTACAGTTGTCTCTCCTTAGACACAGAGAATGTCTACTTGATTATTGACTGAATATTATACAATTTGACATAGATTGTTGTAGGGTTCCCAAAATTGCCTGGGAAAAGCCTTTCTTGGCCATCTGTTAAGCAAAAGCATTTTTGTTTTCTGTGAAAGCACCCTTGAGATCTGTAGTACATTCATTGTTGGTTAGTAGTACACTGTCTTTAATTTCTTTTTGCTAGTAATTACATTAGTACCACCTTAATTACATGAGTTAGGTTTTTCAAAATTGTAAATAAATGGTATGAATAATGGTTATTTTGAGACTTTGCTGGCTTAAGTTTATATCTGAACTTCAGAGGTAGAAAGAAGCCTGTAAGAGGCAGCAGTTAGGTTGCGTTCCAGTGGGCTGTTTCTGTGTGAGTGTGTGTGCTCCCTGAAGGGACAGGGCAGCCTTTTCCCTGGAAAAGGTGTGCAGTTCTCATAATACACAGCCAGTCTCATGCACAGAAAAAAATACCAGTTGTGAAGCACAGTGCATGGATATGAACTGAAACATAGTATTGAATCTTTCTGACTCTCTGCTAGGACCCGTTAGTGTTTCTTTTTTGATTAAGAATTATTTCTCATTTCTTCTTGGGTGTCACCTCTGTGAAGTTTGCCTCGCGTCCTAAATACTTGGTATCAGGATGTTCTTTGATTCAGGGGTCTTTTCTTTGTCTACTTTTGTCAGATCCATTTGTCTCCCTGCCCAAGATTCCCAACTGGAGATGGTGCAGAGTATAGCAGAGTTCAAGATTATACCTCAAAATGGTTATGTATGGAGAATACCTATGGATAGGCTTTCCGAGCCCCACTGCCCCGGGCCTGTCCCAGCTGGGCACTGTATGGGGGGTTGTGCAAGTGGCTCTCATATGTCACCCAGCTGCTGCTGCTGCTTGCAAGGACTGGATGGGCAAAAGGATCCAATTTCCCCAAACACAACTGTCAGCCCTGGAGCAAAGGTCAGAAGACATTTCCTGCCCCAGGGCAATTGGGAAGCAGGAATCTCTCCCTCTGTCTCGCTCTTACTCTGCTCTTTTAGTGCAAGAGGCAGGAGAACTGCAGTCTCCTCTCTGGAGAAGCTGTTCTGTGGCTGGGAGTTCATGCCAGGGAGAATGCAAAGACCTTGGGCAGAGGTTTGTTCCTGCAGCATGAGGGCAGTGGCGTCGGGGCGCCCGGGCACTGCCAGCACTGGCCACGCTGCCCTTGGAGGGGCCTCCTGCGTCCCCGGCGCCTCCGGGAGCCGTGGGGAGTGTTGGAGCGGCCGCCGTGTCGTGGGCAGCACAAGTCTGGAGTCAGGCAATTTTTATGTAATTTAACACTGATTTGGGTGTTGAGAAAATGAAAACATAAATAGATAAACTAACACTTAAGTAAACACCTTCCCTCCCTTTTTTCAGGCTCATATTAAGGCAAACACCTATCCTCCCTACTCCTAGCCTTGATTTCCCAGCTATTTACTACAGGTTGTATTCGATCTATTCCAATTCCTTTAGCGAAGTGGCGGATGATGCAGGAGGCGGCGGATGTGTGTGTAATGTTTTTTGTCTGCTGCTTCTCCATGTTTCTTACTGTTTTTCCTCTGTTCTTTTATGCTTCTCAGTCACCCTGCTGTGGCCTTGGTCACCCATTGGCCCCTGGGGACAGTGACCCTGAGTGTGGGTTGCTCTCAGGCCACGGTTCCCTCAGAAATGTGCTGCTTTGTCACAGAGCACCTTCTTCCAAGAGCGTCCCCAGCCTCGTATCTGCTTGGCAGTCTCTCCTGCCAAGCATCTCCTCGGGCATCTCCCCACATGTGTCTTCTCGTTGCTGCTGCTTTTTGTGAGGAAGCAGATCAAGTCAGAGGTGACTGGAACTGCTGCGACTGGGACGTGGCTGTTCATGGCGTGCTGCAACACAAGTCACCACTGCAGCAATTTAGACCCAAAGCAGCGCTCACGTGCGAGCTGGCAGGGCACACGGTGCGCGTGCGCAAATTCTGTGCGCATTCATGTGTGCACATTTAATTAGATGCTCGTGCATGAACAGATTGGGCTCTCTTGCCCGTGCTAGTTGGGGGCTCACCAACGAAGGGCCTGGCTGCTCACATGCCAGTTAGTCGTGTGCTTGTGCGTGTAGAGACTTCTCAGCTCCTCTTCCTGCCAGCTGAGCCCTCCCCGCGGCTGTTGGGCCTTCTGCAGCAGCATGCCTGGGTACTTGTTCATAGGCTTCTGTTTTAATGCACTTGTAGGTAATGGGTAAATATTTTTTTCCCCAAATTCAGTGCATTCTGGTATAAATTCAGCTATTTCAGCAAAATTAAGAAAGGATCTGACTCATGAAGTGAGAAGCAAAAGTTTTTGCAGTATATCCTATTTAGTTAGTGATCGGTTGTTACTTGGGCTGTTTCCTCCTGTGCTACCTTCTAGCTATCTTCTGTCTAGTAGTTCTCTTCCTTACGTATGTTGAGGTTGTCCATATGGAGTTTCAGGTTGTTGCTGCTCGGTTCCGGTGAGCCTCTTTGGGTAAGCGGTGCAGCTGAAGCCTCAAGCAGTTGCACCTGTGCTGGGGAGGAGGCGCACGGTGTTGGAACGGGGCTGACTTGCTTGAAGGAACCTGCACCTGCTTCCAGAAAAAGCTTCTGTGGGCAGGTTCAGCAGTGCAGAGAGAAACTCTCTCCCTGAATCTTTTAGAGTTTTTCTCTTTTGTTTGTTTCTTGGGGTTGGTTTGTTTATTTTTGCCATTTAGACTGAGCTTGTCCAAAGAGAAGGAGAGAGCGCCCTGGCCGCGCTGCTGCCACACAGAGCATCCAGCCAGGCGGGAGCGTGGAAGCCGGGCAGAGCAGGCCTGGCAGCGTGGGGCAGAGTCCAAGACTTTGAGAGCCTCCTGCACGAGTGTCCTTTCTGCCATGGAATTTTATGGGAATGTATTCAAATAACTTAATTCTCAAGATCCCCTTAGGCTTGCAATTCTTTTGCACTACATTTTACTAACAAGCAGTAAAGTGGCCTTGTTCAGTTTTCCTTCTTCCTTGTTATTGTTTCCTACCTTACATTGTACATGAGGGAAACCGTTCATGAGGGAATGATAATGCAAGTCTTTCCTGGAGGAGTTCCCAGAGGAATCCTTAGGCAGAATCTTTAGTCAAGGAACAGGTTTTTCCTCTTAATTAATACAAAAAGTTTGGATTGAAACTCTTGAACATGAAGTTTTTCCTGCCTGTGAAACATTTAAATATAAAGCTAAGGTTTCTTTTTCTCTTTTACTTAATCTCACATGTGTCTATCCTCTCGCTATCTGTCTTTAATCACTTTTAGATATAGTATTTATATAAATATAGTATTTATTAGTGATATACTGGAGCTCTGTAACATATTTAGAGTACAAAAACCCGTGTTCAGCAAATTGCTTTGGCTAATACCATATCCAGTTACCTGGATGTTGGAGGTATATTTTGTTGCAGTGCCAAAACCAGCAGCTAATAATACTTCTAAGAACTTCAACTGTAGAATATAAAATGTGTGGGGTGTGTGTGTGTGTCTGCTCTTGGCAGTAACTTTAGAGTGAAAACCAGATATTAAGAAAATAGATATCATTTTTTCTACGTATGTGGTTGTTGTTTTTCACCACAAGTTTGCAGTTGCTTCACTGCAGTGAAATTTTATAAATTCTGTTATGAAGCAATTTGCTGTTGCGTAATCATTCAGAGAGAGTTTACGAAAATATAGCTGAATTTCTTAGATTATGATTGTTTTAGACTGTTGCCTATTCATAGGGCATTCTTCAGGGTACAAAACTGTTGTGTGGCAGTGACAACCAGATGCTTTACTACAGAAAATGTTTGTCTAGTATTACTGTGTACGTGCATGTGTTTTGGGTGAACTTTAGAGTACAGTGTGGTGATGATGTCCACAGAAAGAAATACAGGAAATTGAGCAATCTAGTATTTAAAATTAATGTTGTTTATATGGAGTCAAAAGGCTGCCTTTGAGCAGGGAGATTTTTCTGCCTCAGCTGTGCTTTTTTGCTGTCAGTGGTTTCACCGTATGGCTGCTTTGTCAGGTGTTATCAGCACCACTTCACACACATCCCCGGGGTGCAGGCATCTCGTAGGTGAGGACCCTAAGCTTACGTCAGGCTGAGATTTTGGGAGCAAAGGGTAGTGCCCTTAGTAAGGAAGCCACCTCGGTATAAAATAGAGCCACTCTGCTGAGGGAGAGACATCGCTTTGCAGGAACTATTGCTAGAACTCTTGACTTCTGAGGAAAAGTACGGGTGATTCTTAATCACCTGCAGCATTACAGAGCAATTGCAAAACAGCAATACTGGCTGCTTGCTACATGCATGTGTTTGCAGTTTAAGACCTTATAGCACAAGTAAAAGCAAGATTGTTTATCACAAAGGTCTCCAAC